>PVJH01015216.1:0-17990 GCA_004026705.1 Nesogale talazaci
GCTATGCATTGAGCTGGTAACTACAAAGTCAGCAGTTCGAAATGACCAGCTGCACTGAGGAAGAACAATGAGGCTTTCTGCTCACATCGAGATTTATAGTGTTGGCAATCTACAGGGAGCAATTCTGCCCTGTCCTGTAGGGTCACTATGAGTCAGACTTGGCTCTGGGGGCAAGCTCTAAAACATCTCTTGCCCCAGCTCCCCCTTTCCCTTTTTCTTCATCAAACTTCTCAGCTTCAGCAAACAGCTAGAAGTGAGTGGAAGTGAGAATACCACAGACTCACAGAGAGACCAGCTGAAAGTTGCTGGCATGCCTGCCTCTTGTACATGTGATCAGATGGGTGACAAGAGAAGCAGGAAGCCTGCCCTTGGCCATCAAAAAGGGGATCAGTGTTAGGGATGGAACTGCAGCCTCTATCATGGCAGCCACCATCACATTTTAAAAATCATGTCAAAGCTCGATTTGGGAATGAAGACATTCTAGAAAGAAAATTATGGTGTCTTTGGGAGAGAGTGAAATTCCAGGGAAACTAGAACACTGGTATCCTGGAGGAGGAAGAGTGTGGGAATCCCAGCTTGTAAAGGGCACCAGCATGGACACTGTGTTTAGCTTCTCTGAGCCTCAGCTTCCTCTTCTGACAAATGGGCACGATTGTACCTCCCTCCCGGAATAGCCGTGAGGATGCTACAGGGTATTTGCCTATTAGACACACCCTGACCAAGAGCTGTCATTTACAAGTGACAGGGTAGAACCGCCCTGTGAATTTCTGAGACTGTAAGCCTTTACAGGAGTAGAAAGTGCATCTTTCTCCCAAAGACCAGCTTGTGGTCTGGAACTGCTGACCCTGTGGTTAGCAGCCCAACACAAAACCACTGCATCACCAGGGCTCCTTGGGCAGAAGGCAAGTCTCGGTTCTCTTCTATGTCTGAAGGTTGCCATGCACCATTGTGGTCCTGCACCACTGGTCCTGAGGAAGCTCTCTCCACTCAGACAGAGAACCCACTTAACAACAATTGGTAGCTGTTAAGAGGGAAACCAGTAAGATTGATAGGATGAGCCTCATTCAGAGAGGCAGAGATCTTAAAAGAGGGGCTTTCTTGCTGCTTCAAGAGTCCTGTTCCCTGGCTAAGGGACACGCTCCTCAAGTGGAATTCCTCCTCTGGTGAATGGGGGACAGATGACAGACACATCCATATATTATTAGCTGTATATTTGGGGAACAGAAGGAGTGCTTGTTCTTTTAGCCACCATACAACAAGCACTAATCCCCACAGCCGGATGCAAGCTGCATTTAATCATGATGAGCTTCGGAAAATGTCTTGGGTCTCAAGAATGTAGAGAGGCTCCGGAGGCCACAAACAGCGGCTGTGGCTGCTCAGCTCAGGCCTCGGGCCCTGTGGCTTCCTCCTGAGCTATCTGCCGCTCCCTTTGATGTTCAGTGCTACCCTGGGACCGGCCTTCTGGGGACCACCTCTCGACCAGCGCCTGATGTCATCTCAGAGAGCACAGGCCGCCTGGATCAAGCAGCTTCGGCATGTCCCGTTGCAGGGGGATTAGGTGTCACTGCAAAACCTGGTGCTTGATTATTCTTAGCCATGACACCTCCCTGACCCTGGCGGGGGTGGGGGGAGGGGGTGTATGGAGTGGTGGTCTCAGGCCAATGGCCAGAGTCCATAATGAAATGAAACAGAGAGACCACAACTCTCCTTGAATTCAAATCAGCAAACACTTTCTCCCCCACCCCGTTGTTAACAAAAAACCTGTCAAACATGCAGCTAAGTTCAAAGAAAAATAAATGAACAGTCTTCAGATGATGATTAGGTGCAATTGGGCTGCTAACCGCAAGGTCAGCAGTTCAAAACCACTAGCTGCTCCTGAGATAAATAAGGTTTTCTACTCCAGTAAAGATTTACATCTCAGAAACATACCCAGGCAGTTCTATCCTATCCAATAGGAGCCAATGTGGATTCAATAGTGGTGAGTTTGGTTTTCTGAGAGTTGACCCTGGCATAGTGACTCGATGCTCCAATTTGCTTTCCACCCCATTCCACACCTCTCTCTCTCTTTCTCTCTCTCTCTCTACACACACACACACACTCACACACACACACAAGGGCATCAAAAGTTTGTGGTAAAAATTTTTTTTAATTTAATTTTATTTTTAGGCATCACTAACCTCAGGTGGTGGGAGTAGGAGCCCCAGCCTTTGCTCCTGGGAGCTGGAATTGAACCTCCATCCCAGTGGGCCGCAGTCCTGCGCACAACCACTATGCCACTGGGGCTCAGCCCTGTGGTAAAATTCAATAGTCTTTTCATTCCATTTTTTTTTTACACAAAACCACAGTTTATTTTGTTTGCTTTTTTCGATCTTTCTGCACTATTTGATGGTGGTATGAAATATCACTCATAAATCCTTCAATGTGCCTCTCTAGTAAAGAAGGACAACCTCTGTGCACTTTCATACCTTCTAAAAGTAACCACAACTCTGGATTCCACTTCCTCCAAGTTTTCCAACAAGTATGCTGTGTTTAATTATGTATTTTCCATTTCAAATCTGGATTTAGTCTTCTTTGAGGAATAACATTTGATGGATAGGTTTCTTTCTTTTCTTCTATACTAGAACGTTCTCTTCTCTTTTGTTTTAAATAATAAAATCAATGTACACTTTTACAAGGGGGCTTCAAAGAGTTTGTGGGAAATAGAATGAAAAGATAATGGCAGCCCCCTTAATATTGTCAAGAAAATTAACCAACTGATCTGAAAGATTGAGAAGCATCTGAACTGGTCCCTGCCTTCACAGAGGTCTCTGTCTTGAGGTATGGGCAGGGGATTACAGCAAATTCACCTCTTGTCAGCACTGGGTACTGCAAGATCAAGAAGGTGCTTATGCCTGTGATGCTGGAGCAAGCTGGCTAAGGCAGGCAAGGGCTCTAAAAAGGGAAGGAAAGGACACTTATGAGGGTGGCAGAAGAGATAGGGAAAGTAGAATCCCCCTTCTTGTTTTTTTTAATTTATTATTATTGCTACTTACCATTCACAAAGAGGAGATGGACCACTGACTCCTGTCCCAACTCTGCATTGGATTCAGATTATTGATGAGAGCATGAGGAGTGTGATCCAAAGGCCCATGCCATGGAGGTGATTCTGACTTGCACTAGCCCTTTATAGAAATTCTAAGACTGTCAATCTTGACAGAGAGCCTCATCTTTCTTTCAAGGAGGGGCTGGTGATTTTGAAACCCTGACCTTGTGGTTAGCAGACTGTGCTTACCTGACAGAACCAACAGGGCTCCTAACGGGAGGAATGGTGCACAAAGTGAGACATGAGGAAACTAAGATTCTAAGGAAAGACAAAGCCCTCTGCCATCAAGTTGATTCCGCAGAGTGGCCTTTCAGCGTCTAGTACAGTGGTTCTCTTTAAGACAGTTGTGGTAACCCCCAATCATAAAATTATTTTTGTTGCTACTTCATAACCGTAATTTTGCTACTGTTAGGAAGTATAAACTAAATATCTGATATGCAGGATGTATTTTCATTGCTACAAATTGAACATAATTAAAGCATAATGATAATTCACAGGGCAATATGTAATTATATATTGTGAAATATTTATGTTTCCTGATGGAAAAGGGTTGTTCGACCTCCCCAAATGGGTCATCATCTCAATCATCACAGATTGAGAATCGCTGGTTTAGTAAATTCTTGTGGATTTCCAAGGCTGTAAATCTTTTTTTTTAAGGCATCACTGCCCTCTGGTGGTGGGAGTATGAGGCCCAGTCTTTGCTCCTGTGAGCTGGAATTGAACCTCCATCCCAGCGAGCCGCAGTCCCACGCACAACCACAACCCCACCGGGGCTCAGCCCCAAGGCTGTAAATCTTTTTCAGATCAGAGACCTCATCTTTCTCCCAATTGGAGCTTAATATTTAAGTCATAACCTTGAATGTGCAGGGTCCCACTGAATGAATATTCAGCATAGAAAAATACTTCAGAATAAGTTTGACAAGGGATGAACAAAAGTCTTGGAGTATTACTAATGTCTACAAATATACACCTTTCTTGATGGATGGAGTGATTTAATTCTATAATAATGGCATTATCTCCAAAGCAATATTTAACTTTCATACCATCTCAAAAAAACCAACAATTTTTTTGCTGGTGTTAGACAAGCTTTTAAGTCAATTGAATTATACTGAAGAAAATCCTGAAGAGTCAGAGAGGCATTATTTTTTTATTATTTAATAAATCATTTTATTGGGGCTCATTCAGCACTTATCACCATCCATTCATCCATCCATACATTGTGTCAAGCACTTTCATACACCTGCTGCTATCTCATCATTCTCAAAACGTCTGCTTTCTGCTACAGCCCTGACATTGGCTCCTCATTTTTCCTCCTCCCTCCTCCTCCCCCTCATAAACCCCTGATAATTTATAAATTATTATTATTTTGTCATATCTTACACTGTCCAACGTCTCCCTTTGCCTACTCCTCTGCTGTCTGTCCTCTAGCTAGGAGGCTATATGTATATCCTTGCCATCGGCTTTCCCGTTCTACCCCACTTTCCCTCCACCCTCCTGGTATTACCACTCTCACTACTGGTCCTAAGGGGTTCATCTGTCCTGGATTCTCTGTATTTCAAGCTCCCAACTGTACCAGTATACCTCTTCCAGTCCAGCTAGATTTGTAAGGTAGTTGGGTGGAGGAAACATTTAAAAACTAGAGGAAAGTTGTATGCTTCATCATTGGTACACTGCATCCTGACTAGGTCGTCTCCTCCTTGCGATTCCCCTGTAAGAAAATGACCAGTTGCCTGCAGCTGGACTTTGCATCCTCAATCTGCACTGTCCCTCCCGCCCCCCATTCACAATGATATGATTTTTTTATTCTTTGATGCCTGATACTTGATCTCTGTGTCAGTCCAGATACACAAGAGGAACAAATTTCAGAGACACGCATATAGGTATAAGGAAAGGGTTTATATTCAAAAGAAATGTGACACTAAGAAGGCATCCCAATCCAGTCCAGTGCAAAGTCATAAATTCAATATTAATCCATGTGGCCGTAATCAGTCTATAAAGTCTGCTTCCAGCTCAAGAAGTCACAGGTCAGTGGGTGCAGAATTCTGGTGCTGGCAGGCTCAGGTCCATCAACAGCATGCCACTCCAGCTTCAGAGATCTGTCTTCATTGGGCAAAGCCATGTGGTCTCTCCACTGGCTACTCCAGCCTCCCAGCCGCCACCATCCTGTGTTGCCTGTGGTTAATCATCTCTCAAACTAACTCCCAACAACTGGGGAAGATAGCGTCTCATCTTCATGAGGGAAATATCGCGAGATTTCCCTGGAGTCTCAGGTGAAAGCCATGCCCACATAGAGGCCTCATCTTCTACTCAATGGCTATCTCCAGATTAACACGCTAGACTCCACCCCTACATTTCAATTATAAAATTAACATAAGCACATGACTGCCACAATCTCTTTGACATCTCATAGTCACACAAGCTGGTGTGCTTCATCCACGTGGGTTTTGTTGCTTTTATGCTATATGTCCTCTTGTTTACCTTCAAGTCTTAAAACCCCCAGATGCTATATCTTTTGATAGTTAGACCACATCAACTTTCTTCACTTTGCTTATACACCTGCTTTGTCTTCAGCAATCGTGTTGGGAAGGTGAGCATCATAGAATGCCAGTTTAATAGAACAAAATGTTCTTGCATTGAGGGAGTACTTGAGCAGAGACCCCAATGTACATCTGTTACCATAATGCTAAACCTATAAATACATGTACATAGATCTGTCCTTATCATTTTATATAAATATTTATATATGCACATGCCTATATATATACCTCAATAAATGCCCTTTACCTCCTAGTTCTTTCCTCTATTTCCTTTTACTTTCCTCTTGTCCCACTAGAGGACCTATGTTTAGCTGTCAATAATGCCTCCTGGCTGCATTGCACTTGATCAAACCCGACCAGGCATTCTACACCTTCCTCGCCATTGATTTTAGATCACTTGTTGTATTCATATCCCTGGATTTTCTGGTTTCCCTCTACCTGTTCCCCTCCTCCCCCTCTCCCATATCCCCCTAGAACCATTGGTTCCATTGTTTCCTCCTCAGTATTGTTTATCCTGCCTGATAGGCAGGAAGAAGAAAAGAATACACCTATAAAGAGTTCCAGGTCTGTCTGTTGACCTTTTTGAATGTTTTCTGACCAAGTCTGAAGAGGTACAAAGTTCTGCCCCTGAAGTCTATTTTTGGGATTTCTCAGGGACTTCCTTGCTTTGCTGTCTTTGCTGTTCTGTTGTATTCCCTTTGTGTTTCATCCCAGTGTGTGTGTGTGTGTGGGGGGGGGTGTACTTATGTGTGTTAGACTGAGCACAGTTCCTACACTGTTTCCAGTGTTGTCCCCTATAGCACTATGGGTCAGTGAGGGGACACCTTGTCTCCTGGTGGGGCTGGCCCCATGTTATCTGTGCCATGACTGCTCTGAGCAGGCATATGGTCCTTGGGATTTGATGGGCCAGGATGCATTTCTCTCTCTCTCTCTCTCTCTCTCTCTCTCTCTCTCCTTCTGAGAAGATATTTTACAGTTATTCAACATTTTTGTTTTGTTTTTAAGGACATCTTACCCAACATTGAAAACACACTCTAAAATCCACATAATTAGGAGTGTCATACTGGTGCATAAAGATTGACCAAAAGAACATAGTAGAAATTGCAGAAATATGTATTTCCATATGGCCAAATACATATGGAAGTTAGGTGTATGGTGAAGATTGTCTCTCATATCAGTAGAGAAAGCAAGAAACTCTTTAATAAATGGTGGTGAGTACTCATTAAGAAAATAGTAAATTTGGATCCATACCTCACTCCATGTGTTGTTATTTCACTTGTTGCCCTTGAGTCTGTTCTGACTCAGAATCACCCTTCGTACTATAGAATGAAACACTGTCTGGTCCTATACCATCTTCACAATTGTTGTTATGCTCAAGCCCATTATTGAAGCCACTGTGCCAAACCAACTTTTTTTAGGGTCTTCCTCTTTTGTTGCCCTTCTACCTTACTGAGCATAATGTCCTTCTCTGTGGTCTTGTTGCTCCTGATAACATTCCAAACTAAGAAGGCAAAGTCTTGCCATCCTTGCTTCCAAGGGGCACCCTGGTCATACTTCTTCCAAGATAGAGTTATTGGTTCTTCCAGGACGTCTTCAATATTTTCCACCAGCACTATAACTCAAATGCATTGCTTTTCCTTTGGTCTTCCTTATTCAACATGAAACTTCCACAGGCAATAAGGAATTGAAAATACCATATTTTAACTCAGGTGCACCTTAGTCCTCAAAGTAATATCGTTGCTTTTGAACACTCCAAAGAGGTTTTGTGCAACCGATTAACCCAATGCAAATTATCCTTTGATCTCTTGACTGCTTCTTCCATGAGTATAGGTTGTGACTCCAAGCCAGACAAAATCCTAAAACTTCAATCTTTTCTTCACTTACCATGATGTTACCTATTGGTCCAGTTGTGAAGATGTTGGTCTTCTTTACATTGAGTTGCAATCCATACTAAAAGCTGCAATCTTTAATCTTCATCAGCAAGTGCCTTAAGTCCTCTCCACTTTCAACAAGCAAGGTTGTGTCATCTGCATTATTTGGTAAAATTTTCCTGGTCTTTTTCTCACCAATGCAATTTTCAATTTTCTTGAAACTTCTTCCTCATGCCACTGTGATTATCTTGTGTCCCTTAAGAAAAATCACCCAAGATGACCCCTTTGGCTTCCTAAACCCAGTTCCTGTAGTCTTCTAAGTTGACCACTCTGTCTTGAATTTAACAGGCCCAGTAGATCCCCTTAGGGAGCCATTGTTTTGATTAAACTTTTTAAATGAAAACTTCCTAATGAGTGTGTTACTGAGAGAACTTGTTTGCAGTCATCCACTGATCCAACCATCCATTTACCATAGGGAAATGTTTAAACATATTTTGTTTTGAACAAACCAGTGCATGTATGAACTGGAATTCAAATAGTAGTACTTTAGTCTTACCCTTGGATGTGTGTTGAATCTTTATGCCTTCAGTTATTTCTTTAGGATAAATTTCTTGAAGTAGGATTAATAAATCCTTTAGGCTTTTGGTACATGTATTTATATTAATCTTATAAAGGATCACCATCTTTTACAATCCCACATGCACATATTTGTGTACACACATACACATTGTGCTAGGGCTTATCCTTCTTACCCCCAATCCCATGTTTGCAATCCTGGCTACCATCATGCAAATTTTGCCCACTTTATTATGAAAAATATAATTTAATGATGTATTAAATTTTCTTGGATTATATGTGAAGTTGGACTTCATTTTATAAGCATGCTGGTCATTTATAGTGCCTCTATGAATAACCTTCATATGTTTTGTCCATTTCTCTTTCAAGGTGTTAATGTTTTATATTATTATTTTAAGAACTTTCATATGTCAAAGATTTTAGTAGTCTCTGGTTTATATTGACATTTGCTCCCTAACTCATCTGAACCTCAGAGAAATCTCATAGGATAGGCAGAGTAGATGACCTTGTCCCGCCCGATTTAATTGATGGAAACTAAGGCTCAGCGGGGAATGGTTTTCCCAAGGCCTCAGCATGGCTGTGGACAACCTAGCTTTCCTGTTCTGAGTGAGGTGCACCATGTTGTCTTACTGTCCAGCATTCTGATGACATCCTTTAGCATTCTGGCTTAAGCACCAGGCCACTAACTGGGAGGTTGGCTGTTTGAGCTCACTGCTCCCATAAAAGATTGACAGGTTCAGAAACTCTGTGGAGCAGTTCTCTATCCTACCAGGATTCTATGAGTCAGAAACAACTCAACACGAATAGCTTTTTTTGTTGTTTGTTTTTATACAAATTAATTAGCAGCCTTGGACAGCTGACCACAGAGCAGAGGTTCAAATCCACCACTGATCCTCAGAAGAAAGATGAGACTGTCTGCTCCTGTAGAAATTTAGCCTCAGAAATGCTACAGCAGTGGTTCTCAACCTTCCCAGTGCTGCAACCCTCTAATATAGTTCTTCATGTTATTGTGACCACCCAACCATAAAACTATTTACCTTGCTATTTCATAACTGTAATATTGCTACTGTTATGAATCAGGCAACCCCTGTGAAAGGGTCATTTGACTCCCAACAGGGTCTCGACCCATAGTTTGGAAACCACTGCCCTGTAGGGTCTCTGAGAGTCAGAGTCAACTCAATGGTGGTTTGGTTTGGATGTAAAATAGAAATTTCTTAAATATCTGGGCTTCAGTTCACCCCTGTGTAAAAAATAAGTTGAACTCAATGATCTTTCAAGTCCTCTTCAACACTCTTCTTCTGATTCTAGGATTTACGGTATGAGAGAGTGGGTGAAAGGATGGTGTGCATATTCATAGCATTTGTGGGCATGTTGCACTGTGGGTAGGTGGCAAAGGGTTGGGGAGACCCCTGCCAGCACTGGGACATCTCTATTGCACGTGCTTCACAAGTGAGAAGGAGACTTTATAGACAGGTATCGAACATATGGACTAATATCAGACTTATGACTTTGGACTGGGCTGGGTTGGGATGCTTTCTCAATGTTCCATTCCTCTTGTATATAAACCTTTCTCTTATATCCATATGTGTGTCTATGAATTTGTTTCTCTAGTCCACCTGGAATAATACATATGGTATGCTGGGAGTGGGGTACTGGAGAAACAAATCATAAAGATGGAGAGTAGATGTTTGTTTGACTTCCGCCTCAGGATAGTGTTTCTTCTTTGGCTAGCCAGAAGTCAGATATGTCCTTGCAATTTACTGACTTGTTTTCTGGAAACAATATGGGAAGTTAAAGTTTTGAGTATTTTGTTTGGATGCTGCCTTTGGTTATTCCTATATAAAATGAATGTTGTTAATGTATATTTTGAGCTCAGGGATAAAAATCGCCATTTGAATGTCTCATTGCCCAAGGACAATGGCTGAAGAAGGTCAAGATGGTTGACAGAATGCATGGATCTGTTTTGATGCCTTCAGAGACCTAATTCCATGTTTTTGTATAAAAAGAGTAGATAAGAATATAGATAAGCTTAATAAGTATTGATCTTGACTGTTTTAAGAATTAAGTTAATTTCCAACTCTATGCTGTTTATACTGATTTCTTATGCCTATTATTATAGATATTATATAACTTCTCATGTGTTAGTTCAGGTAGACTAGAGAATCAAATTCACAGACATGCATATAGATATAAGGGAAAAGGTTTATATACAAGAGGAATGGAAAATTGAGAAAGCATCACACCCAGTCTAGTCCAAAGCCGTAAGCCTGACATTAGCCCATATGTTTGATACCAGTCTATAAAATCTCCTTCCAACTCACGAAGCATGTGCGGTAGAGACATCCTGGTGCTGGCAGGGGTCCCCATGGCTCCTCCTTTCTAGGGTTCAGGGGCCATCAGCAGTATCCATTGGTGGTGGAAGCATCTCAGCACTGGCAGGGTTCTCTCTGTGGCTTCTCCAGCCCCAGAGGTCTGGCTCCATCAGTGCAAGCCCATGGGGCCCCATCTCTGGCTCCTCCATTCTTCAGGAATCAGGATCGATCAGCATGCTGTCATCTCGTCTTGTCAGTAGAATGACTCCAAGAGACTGAGAGTCAAGTTTCTTTTCTCCAATTGTGAAATACCACAAGATTTCCCAGAAATCTCAGGAGAAAGCCATGTCCACCCAGAGGCCACATTGGCTACTCATTGGCTAATTCCAGATTGACAAGTTAGACTCCACCCCTAGACTCCCAATCATAAATTGACATGAGTACATGACTGCCAAGGGGTGTGTGTGTACCTCTCTCCGTAACCTTTCAGGGAAGGGTGAATGTCCATGACATAGCTTTATCATAGGCATTTCCTTCCTTGTCACCCCCAGGTGGTTAATGAAGATTTTGAGAACTGCTAGCACTCCCCCAATCAAAAGCAATCCAACAGCGCATCAGCCATCATCTTCAGCATTCTCTTTCAGGACTGGAAAGTACCAAAGCGAGGGAGCTGCTTCTTATTTTCATGGCCTTTGCACCACCCTTAATGGATGTTTAAGCCTGGCCATAGCTTCATCATCCTAAGTTCTGTGTTGCACGAAGCAACTACAATTTGACTGAAATCAACAAAGGAGATAAACTATTTGTCTTCCTGGTACTAGATTGTTTTTCTTGATGAGTGTTTCTTATTGTGAAGTCACACGCATTCTCGTAGGCAGGCTTAGAAACTAGATGTCGGTGTCCTGGCCAAGCTGTGGGTTACATGGTGGGCTGCTCACTGCAAAGTCAGCCATGTGAAACCACCAGCCACTCGTTGGCAGAAAGAGGAGGTTTTCTACTCCCATAAAGGTAGTTTCTGAAACTCAAAGGGGACGTTCTTCCCCGCCCTAGGAGGTGGCTTTGAGTCAGAATTCATTTGATGGCAGTGAGTTTGGGTGTGGGTTTGAGAAATCTGATCCTTAAAACACTAGGCAAAAAAAATTCCATTAAACATACCACAGTTGTTAGTCACGGCTAACATTTTATATTTTGTGTGTTTATATAAACTTTGAATAATGGAATCAAACATTTGCAGGTTACTTATTCACTAAGAGTATATCAGGAATACCTTTGCACATCACTATATATTCATCAACAGCTCCATTTTAGTGATTTTATAGTACACAATGTATTAATTCTCCATGGTTTACTTAAGTATATTTTATAGTTGGATACTGGGAGAAAGACTGAGCTTTCTACTCCCGTAAAGTGCTACAATTTTAGAAACACACAGGGGCAGTTATACCATGTCCTATAGGGTCACTGTGAGTCAACGCAATAGCAGGGAGTTAGATAAAAAAAAACTACCCACAATTCCTTGAAATCCAAAAACTAACTTCACAGCTTCAGTATTTAGGGACTGATATTAAGAGGAGAGTGGGTGGTGGATGGAGTGTGGTGAAGGGGATTGTAGTAATGATTTGTAAAGATTAAAGTTTTTATCCTTTCGAATTCATGTTTAGATGGGGGTGGAGGTAGCAGGAGAAATAGGTACTTGTATAGAAAAAAACAAGATTTGCCACATGTTGATCATGAATGAAGCTTGGTGATAGATATAGTCGATTAAACTCTTCTACTCTGCATATGTTTGAAAATTCCTATAGTTTAAAAGAAAAAATAAAGAAGATCTGTGTTCTGTTTCCATTAAATATGCACCCAGATGTTTTCCTGGAAGAGTGCATGAAGGGGAGTGGCTTACATCTCCCACTGTTGTTGACCCAACCTTGGGGTCCTTGCCTTGCTGTTTGGGTCCTTGTCCTTGCCATTTTCAATAAACTGGACACTGTTCAAGAGAAACAGACAAGGAGCAGCTTGAGGTCTTGTGACCAAATACCAAAAGGCTCGCTGAATTGGGTTGCCTGCCTTTATAAAGGTACCCTGGTGGAACAATGGTTATGTGCCCGGATGCACAAGTTGGAAGATTAATAAAAGACAGAGTAACATACTGTGGTAGTTAGGGATTATGTCAACTAGACACTCCTGCTTAGGGCTAGACTTAAAACTGTCAGTGAAGTCACAGCCTGATGACACCTCCTTAATTTCACATATCTGTTGTACAAGAGAAAGGGGGACAGAGACGAGCTCTCTGTCACTTTGTCTTCTTCCTTGCTGGGACGTCATAGGGACTCTGTCTTCATCTGCTTTCAGGGGTGGCCCTATGTGGGCCATCTAACCCTGAGAGCTGTCATGCCCTGCCGTGCTTCCACCCACGTTGGATCCAGCACCCACTAGTGTGCGATCTTCTGCTTCTTGGTGAGCCATTCTGTGTGAGAGGCACATGGCTACGTGAGACTGAAAAGGGACTTATGGACTTGGGTTGGACTGGGCTGGGATACCTAGTACTTCTTTTTTGTCAACAATTTTATTGACATATAATTCAAGTATCATACAATGATTCAGTCGCTTCAAGAAGACTTGTGTAATCATTACCACAATTAATTTTAGAACATATCGACATTCTTGTACTCACCATTATTATCTCCCTGATATGTAATTATTGGTATAAAGTTCTTTCTCATATGTATCTTATACATATGAGTGCTACTTGGTTTGTTTCTCTAGACAATTTGGCCTAACACACATAGCAAGGATAGCGATTTAAAAAATGGATATAGGGGCTGAACTCTGGTGGACCAGTGGTTGTGTGCGGGACTGCAGCCCATAGGGCTGACAGTTCAAATCCAGCAGCAGTTCTCCAGGAGTAAGGCTGTGCTTCCTACTCCCACCAAGGCAGTGATGCCACAAATAAATAAATAAATAAATATTTATGAAATGGACATAGAGCTAAAGGTTTCGTTGTCGGGGGGCTTCCCATGAAACTTGTATGAGAACCACAGCCACAATCATGGGTGAGGTCAGCCCAGGTTCTTGCCTTCAGTCCCCTTCAGGGGTTCCCCTAGCCCCCACTCCAGTTATCACAGAGCCCACACCTGTGCTGTGAACCATGGTTCTCACAGAGCATGGCCTCTGACCCCTTTTCTGACTCATTTCCTGCTGTGCTCTCGGCTCCCCTTGGTCCTGGCTCTGTCATGTTGGCCTTCTTACTGCTCTGAGAACTGGTGTCAGAGTCCTTGCTGTGACCATAGCTTCTTCCCAGGCACCCCCTTGGCTCAATCTCATCTGACATTAAATGCCCTACTCATCATTGACCTCCTGGGTGAGGAAAAACAGGGAGATGAGAGGAGTGATGTCACATTGAGGATGACTGCAACAAATGAGCTGACACAAACTGTGCTTGATTTGTTGAATCTGATGAAAACTCATAATCTGCTCTGTAAATTTTCACCCCAAATCTTCCACGTTTTCCACAAAACGTGGAAAACAAAACAAAGCACACTTTTTGAAAGCACCCCTCATGATAACTCAAATAAGCTTACCCTTTCCCACTGCTCTCTACTTGCACTGTGCTTGGGCTTTCATGGGGTCAAAGAAAAGTGGACTGGACAGCAGGGATCTTACTTTGATATGGGCATTGTCTTACTCTCAGAAACAAGATGCACAGGCTCTTTTTTGTTTGAAAGCAGGGTTACTAAATTTCTGTCTCAGGAGATGTGGCTGGGCAGAGGGCAGAGACTACCTTGTGACTTGATTCCCATT
The DNA here is from genome assembly GCA_004026705.1 of Nesogale talazaci. Taxonomy (NCBI): domain Eukaryota; kingdom Metazoa; phylum Chordata; class Mammalia; order Afrosoricida; family Tenrecidae; genus Nesogale; species Nesogale talazaci. The sequence goes on from PVJH01015216.1 coordinate 14,174, forward strand.
GATCTCAGTAAAATGACAGGAAAGCAGAGTTCAATCATTAGCCAATTGTTGATCTTCTACATTCCTAAATAATTCTGATTGTTTGAGCCATTTGTTTTTTCTATGTATATATGAGGATCCATGGTGAAACACGCATCATAGAGCTTGATGCTAAAGCATCACAGCTCACACTCTATGATTAGACGTGGCAGCCCACTTCTATGACTCATAAGTTGGAAGCTCGATGAGTAGTTGTATTCTGTCCAACTGTACAGAGCAGGAACATTCGAGCTGGGATCAATGTAACAACACTGGTTAGATGCACAAGGAATGTGGTTTTTTTTTTCAACTAGGTGCACCTGTAAGGGGATACAGGTGGAATCTATCCCATCAATTAGGTCTCAGGCTAATGACATCTCCTGAGGGGGGGTGTCTTATTTATGAGACCCTGTGGAAAATTGATCACTCTCATGCCCCTCTCCTTTCTACTTCTGGGGCCAGTGGCCCATGTGGCTTGCCAACTCCAGGTTCTGTATACAATCTGCTATTCCTGCTGACCTTGGCTCCGTACAGCCAGTAGCCTATGCTCTCCCAGCTCTTTGCTTTACCTTCCTGCTTCACCGCCTGGCAGGTGTGTGAGTCTGGAGGGGTCTTCCATGAGAATCTGACCCATGGACGTGAGTTGGAGTGGACTGAGTTGCTTTGTGGATATAATTCTTGACATAAAGTTCTTGTTTATACATGAGTGTCACTGGTTTTGTTTCTCTAGACAATCCAGCATAATGCTAAGAAAAACTGCTCAGGATATAGGACAGTTCTTTTCAGAATGAAATCTGTTTACCTGCCTGCCTGGGCTTCGTGTGGCTTAGTTGTACTCAACAGTCCACCAAGTTTTGACAAGTTTCACAAGAAAGTGGTGGTTAGGTTTATCCATCAACTTGCTGCACAAATCCTTGTTAAGAGGATATGGGTGGATTCTATCCTATCAATTAGGTCTCAAGCTAATGACATATCCTTGGGGATGTGACCTAGTTATGAGACCCTGTGGAAAATTGATCACTCTCGTGCCCCTCTCCTTTCTGCATGTTTCAGTTAGCCATGTGAATTGCCAAAACTAGAGCTTGACCACTCTTGGAGGTCAAGCTTGGATGTGATGAAAAGTAAGGAAGGGAATCTTGACACAGTTGTGCCTTTGTAAAAAGTAAGTTTCAGAAATGTTTCTTTGTGGTATGGACATAGATAGAAATTGTTTTGAAAGGGGGTTGGAGTCAGCCTTGTTTGAAGTTACCCAGACAACTTAAAAGGTTTTAGTTATAACAAGCTATTCCTGAGAAATGAGGTCTTGATGTCAAAATAGTTATCAAAGATTCCCGTAAAAAACAATTCCTGAGGCATCTGACGAAAGCCATTTAAACATTAACTATGGCTATGTGATGATCCCACCTGAAGGATACATGACTGTGATCAAAGATCTCTGTAATTAGTCCAGGAAATCAATCCGTGTAGGCCTCTGTGCTTAACTGTCCAACAGAAATCCACTGCCTGCCTAACTCATCTTGTGACCTAAACCTAAGACTAGCCAATGAAACACTGGCATTATAATGTCTCTATTCCCTAGACTCTTGGTGTTAGATGCTTTGTAGTTGAAGCCACCAGTTCTCACTTACAAAGCTGTACCTTTCCCCCTCTTCTTTTCCTGAATAAATACTGGCAGTTTCATGTTAAGAACTTAGTGTTTGTTTTGCTACAACACTGCTTCTGAGGAAGAACACCAAGCTGCCTTTTATTATATAATCATTGTGTTAGAAGAAAAAAAAACCCAGCAACACACATATGTAGAAGAAAGAACTTTGAATCAACCAGCAATTTTATACCAAGAAGATGCCCATTCCAGCTCAGGTCCATGGGTCTGATGCTAGCCAGATCCCTGTTCAGCCTCATGTAACTGCAGGCCAATGACACAGAGAGATCTCAGGCCAGTGCGGGCAGAGTCATGCACATCCAGTGTCAGTGGTACCATGGCAGTGCACTAACAACTCCAAGGGCCAGTGGCAGACACCAAACCCAGTCCCAGAGGAAAGTGAGGGCCACAGAGAGGTTCCCAGTGTCTCTAAGACCACACCCCCAAAGATATTAGGCTGTGAGCTAATTGATGGGTTGGGCTACACCCTATACTTTCATGCAGGTACAAGTTGACATAAAATCTAACTACCACAATCAGTTCCTGGTGTTCTGCTAAAACCAAAACCCCCAACATTTCCAGTTTTTCTCAATAAATGCACTTCAAATTCTAATACCAGTTAAGAAATCAGCCCCAGACGCTCACTCCAGGCTTAGTGAGTGCACATGCATGTGCACATGAACACACACACACACACACACACACACACACACACACACACCCTGTGCCTTTAGTAAAGTGACCAGATTTTAACTTGGTAAAGCGGGACACCATTGACCGGGAAGGGGAGGGGGTGGAGGGGGTATATTCCCTTTCTGTTCTCCCACTGTTCCCTAGCTTGTTGTGCATTCTTTCCAAAAATTGGAACTTTTAAAAAATGTCATGGGACGCAGGAAAAATTATTTACAAGCGGGATGTCTGGTTACTTTACTTTAAGGCCCACAGAGGGGTGAGAGAAGAAAAATGATAGCAAAGGGGGGGGGGGTCAGGACGCTAACCCACCCAAGGAGAGGGAATGGTTTATAACTCCAGAGGAAAGGGAGAGTGAGGGCAGATCTCATTCCAATACACCAGTCCCTGAGGTTGACGTTACTACTGAGAACAGCTCCGAAACAGAGATGACTGCAGGGACCACCCCAGCTTGACTTGCAAAATCCTTTCCCTAGAGAATAGCCTATAGAAGACAGCCCTGATGACACCGTTTGGGAAGACAAGCCGGTCTGACTGCTCACATGGGGGCAAACCAACAGGGAAGTGCAACAGACCAATGATGAGAGTGAAGCCACAAAGATGCCAAAGAATCCTGGTTGTAAACTTCTGAGTCTGGGGCAGCAATTGGCACCCCATCTGAACTAGTTGGGGGTTACTCACAAAGGGGCCACACTGAAGGCATGGGAGGTGGGGGCACTAGACCACTACGTCCCTGACTGCAAGAGTAGAAATGGGGACTTTTAGGCTGCATCCCTTTTGGACACAAATGCCAAAGACTAAAAGGATGTATGTGCTGTTAGGTGAATGGGACCATGCAAGACTGATAGTTTGTAACATACCCTGCTCTCTATTAATCAAAGAAATATTCATCTGTTTTATATCAGGTTCCATTAGACTTGTGACTATCTGTATGTTCCTTTTTTAAATGTATATGGAGGTTAAGAAGTAGGGGGAGGGGAGCCAATAATGATGGGAACAAGGGAGTACTAAGTGTTCTAAAATTGATGGCAAGGAGGATGTAACTTTCTGGTAATGTACAATCAAATGTAATGATACAATCAAATTGTATCAGGTGAAGAATTAATGAGAGGAGAATGAAGGGCAAACATGATAGTGGGACAGAGGAGGAAAATAAGAAAAAGAGGAGGGGGGAAATAAACAAATAAATAAATAAACACACACAAATATATGTGTATGTGTATATATGTATATATTAATGATATTATGTATATAAAAGCAACGAGGAAGCAGATAGACTTTGGGTCTTTATTTAAATCTTAATTCAGTACAAGAATGGTTTGTTCTAATAGTGTAGCCTCGTATGATATACTCCCGATGTGATTACTGATGTGTGCATAAGCAAATGTGGTGAAGAAAGCTGATGGTGCCTGGCTATTAAAAGATACAGTCTCTGGGATCCTAAAGGCTTATAGCTAAACAAGCAGC
>PVJH01015216.1:18090-54434 GCA_004026705.1 Nesogale talazaci
AATAATGGGACTAATGGTTCCCGGGGAGGTGGGGCATGGAGAATGGGAGAAGTGGTGGAGGTTGGGGGGTGGGGGGAGCGGGAAGGAGGTGGTATTGACTAGCCCAGGGATAAGGGAAAAACAAGTGATTCAAAATCAGTGACAAAGTGGGTGTGAGAGGTCTGATAGGGATTGATCAAGAGTAATATAACAGAGAGGAAATGCTGGAACTCAAATGGAGATGAGTATGATAATGGGATAAAAGGAAAGTAGAAGGACATAGAGGAAAGAACTGGGGGGGGGTGGTAAAGGGTATTTATAGAGGCTTAAATACAGGCATGTACATAGGTACACATATTTATATATGACAGTGGGGAAATAGATCAACATGCATATACTTAATAGGGTTTAGTATTAGAACAGCAGATGGGCATTGGACCTCCACTCAAGTACTTCCTCAGTGCAAGAACATTTTGTTCTATTAAATTCACATTTCATGATGCTCACCTTCCCGACACAATCACAGAAGATAAATGTGTGCATAAGCAAAGGTGGTGCCTGGCTTCAAAGATGTAGCATCTGGAGTCTTAAAGGTTTGAAGGTAAACAAGAAGCCATCTAACTAACTCAGAAGCAACAAAGCTCACATGGAAGAAGCACACCAGCTTGTGGGACCATGAGGTGTTAAAGGGATCAGTTATCAGACTTCAAGAACTAAAAATCATAACAATGCGTATTCACTGATCTGATCGCTGACGACAAATGTGTGCATAAACAAATGGGGTGAAAAAAGCTGATGGTGCCCAGCTATCAAAAGATACAGCGTCTGGGATCTTAAAGGCTTGAGTAAACATGAGGTCATCAAGTTTGGAAGCAACAAAGCCCTCATGGAACAAGCACATTAGCCTGTGTGGCTACAAGGTGTTGAAGGGATCCAGTGTCAGGCATCAAATAACTAAAATTATATCATTATAAATGAGGGGGAGTACAGATGGGGAACCCAAAACCTATCAATAGGTGAAGCGACATCCTCTTACAGAAGGTTGCAGGGAGATGTGCCAGTCAAGGTACAGTGTAGAAACAATGAAATATGCAATTTTCATCTAGTTCTCAAATGCTCCTTCCTACCCACCATCATGATCCCAATTCTACCAGATAAATCCCACTAGACCAGGGGATGTACATTGGAGTCAGAAACATGGGGAATTTAGGTAGATGATCCCTCAGGACTTGTGGTAAGAGTGAGAGGATAGAGGGAAGGGAAACGTGGGGAGTTGGTACTGGAGGCCTAAGTGGAGGGAGGATATTTTGAGAGTGATGATGGCAACAAGTGTGCAAATGTGGCCTGCATACAATTGATGTGTGTATGGATCATGATTGGAGTTGTATGAGCCTCCAATAAAATGATTTATTTAAAAAAATTTAAAAGGAAGGGGAAAGAAGAGCTTATACCAAGAGCTCAAGTAGAAAATATTTGGAAATGAATATGGCAACACATGTACAAATATGCTTGATATAATGATGTGTGGAATGTTATAAGAGCTGTAAGAGCCCCCAATAAAATCATTGTCAAAAAAAGAAAAAAGAACCCTCAATAAAATGATAAAAAACAAAATAAAACAAAACAAAAGCAACCAAATCAATGAAAGGGGGCATGGATATAGTGGCAACCCCAAACCCACCTGTAAGGTTATGGGACAGTTCCTCTCGGAAGGGCTAAATGGGAGAAGGGATGATAAACCCAGGGCACAGTAAAGCACTGGTGAAACATACAACTTGCCTCTGTCCTTCAAATTTCTTGCCTTTCTCTCCCTCCTTCTGCTCCATGAACCCTTATTTATACAAATTTTTATTACTTTTTCACATCACACACTGTCCAATGTGTCCCTTCACTCACTTCCTTGTCTGTACCCTAGAGGAGGTTATATGTAGATCCCTGAAATTGGTTCCCCCTTTCTATTCCACCATCCCTCACAATTATGATTTTCATGTTTTACCTCATCGTCTGATTTACCTATGTTCATTTGTATATCTTAGATTGTTTGGTACATGAAAGCCAACTTAGATAACCCTTAAGAAACAGTAACAGGAGTAATGATCTCCTGAGGGTACAGGAGGAGGGGGATCTGATAGTATTGATGACGGTTATTACCCCACTTGATAGAATTGTGTGTGAATAGATATATTGGATTGTGTAAGATATGGCAGGAAACAATTATAGGGAGAGGATAAAAGGGAGCTGATATCAAGTTGTTCAAGAAGAAAATGTTTTGAAACCAACTGTGGTAGTAATTGTACAGTACTGCTTGATGTGACTGAACTATGAGATGTTATATCTGTAAGAGCTCCCAATAAAATGATTAAAAAAATTAAAATAGAAAAAAAGAAAAAAATGCCAGTCATCAGAAACAAAACTGTGAATTGACGGGATGCTATAAATCACTGAATCAGGACCCAAAGTAATGCAGACTTACAGACTAAGTCCTGGTATTCTACGTGATTTCATTTAACCCTACTATCAGCCCTGCAGGACTATTAGTACTATGGGTATCCTCAAAAAAACCTGGAATTCCCTGTCCGTTTCCGTCTCCACCCAGACTCCAAGCTATGTATTTAAAGTTTTGTTTTTTTTTTTTACAAAACAGCCTTATCACCTTCAAACCACTCTCTATTACATTTATCAAATCTTGGAAACATTTTTAAACTCATCTGTTTGGATGGCTGACAGCATCTCCCTCATTTTTTCCTTCACTTCTGCTATTTTTTTAAGGCATCACTGCCCTCTGGTGGTGGGAGTAGGAGGCCCAACCTTTGCTCCTGGGAGCTGGAATTGAACCTCCATCCCAGTGGGCCACAGTCCCACGCACAACCACTACGCCACCGGGGCTCAGCCCCACTTCTGCTATTCTTTCATGTCCCTCTTCATTTGAGGAAACAGTAAGAAGTCACAGTGTGAGGTCAGGTGAGTAAGGTGCATCGGCATGATGTTTTTTTGCCCAAAACGGGTTCATTGAGATGGCTGTGTGAGCAGGTGCATTGTCATAGTGGCAAAACCAGCCCCCCATATGCCACAAATCAGGCTTTTTTATTTGAAAAATATTTTATTTTACCTAGAATTTATTTTTACATATTGTACAAGAGATGTGTTTTTTTCTTCCAGATGCCTGCTTGGTTAAAATCAGGCCTTTTTGTTGCATAGTGTTACAGAATCTTTTCAGAACCTGTAAATAGGAAAAGATTAACTGTCTTGACCTGGTGGAACAACCTCTAAATGCACTAGATTCCTCTCACATCAAAAAACAAACAAACAAATGAGCATCATCTTGATCTTTGATTTCACTTGACTTGCTTTTTTGGTGCAAGTTGATGATGGCATCTCCCACGGGTTTGATTGATGTTTGCTTTCAGGATCGTAATAGGACCATGTCTCCTCACCAGTAATTAATTACCTTGGGGCAAGTCTGAGTTCCTTACGAGTTGTTCTTTCAAAGCACGGCAGTATTCCGCTCAACACTCTTCATCTGCTCAGTCAGAACCTAATGCTCAGATTTCGCACTGATCCTTCTCATTCCCAAATCCTGTTATAATTTGCTGAATGAAGCTCCAAGCTAGTTCAGGTAACTCCCCCATCTCTTCAATGGTTCGGCGGTCTTCAAGCACAAGTGCATAAATTTTATAAACATTTTCGTCCCTTTGGGAAGTTGATAGACATCCAGAACATTTGTCATCAATCAACATTCTACCTTTTTTTATAAGAGAAAACCACTTGTACACTTGAGTTTTTCCCACTCTTGTGTTTAAAATCACAATTTCTACAGCATTTTTCCCCAGCAGGAAACAAAATTTCCCAGCCATACTGTTCTCTTAAATGAGCCATAAAAAAGAAAAAAAAATCAAGAGGTTTGAAATTGCTTTTATGAGAAAATTCACTGTGACCAGAGAGAACTTTCCTAGGTGATGCCACTGTATGCACAAATTCAGAGTTGCTCCATACTCACCTTGCAGAAAAAAATGCATGCCACAAAAGCTCTGACCAGGGGAACCTTTTCCTATTGTTTTTTGGGTACCTTCTTACCCCAAACCAAACAACTATTTGGGCATAACAGATGATTTGGGCATTTTTAATTTCTTCCAACTTTTAAAACTGTCTAAATCTCCCAGGCCGAGGCATTTATAATTATCAATCATTTTGCTGGATTCACACTAGCCTCTCAACGCTCATTAGACTGGTAATGGGTACATCACAGTTCTTCTATAGAAGGTATCTCCGCCCCATGAATAGCTAAGTGAAGGAAACATTTGTATACTTACTGAACTGGCAAATTTCTCTAACTTCTCAAATAAATGAATAAAAAAAACGAGCCCACTGCTCTCAAATCAATTGCAACCCATAATGCCTTGACAGAGGGTTTCCAAGGCTAACCAGCTTCCTCAGAGTCAAGAGTGGTTGGTGGGGTTTGAACGGCTAACCTTACCATTAGCAGTCCAACTCATAATCTATTATGCCATCACTTTCTAATAAGTTGACGGCATTTTAGAATTAAGAATCTGAGTCCAGTGAACACATGGCAGCACATGGAGGTGGAGGTCTCTTGGTGATCCTTTCCCAAGAGGTTGCCCTGATCCTGGTTTGAAGTTCCAGTCTAATAAGCAGACACAGCCCATGGCAAAACCCCTCCACTCACCTGCTCCATTTTGGGCTGAACACAAAATGGTCACCATGAACACGTTGCCAGTGGGACAGGAGGGATTACATGGGATGCTGGATAGAAATCAAAACCAAACTCATTGCCACCAAGTCATTCTACCTCATGGAGACCCTAAAGCAGGGGTCCTCAAACATTTTAAACAGGGGGCCAGTTCACTGTCCCCCAGACTGTTGGCAGGGCCAGACTATAGTTTAAAAAAAACAAACTATGAACAAATTCACTACGGGCCCGGAATGAGTCGGCTGCTATACAGGACAGCAGGGGTGGCAAAGATGCAGCGGGCCAAATAAATGTCCTCAGCAGGCTGCATGTGGCCCATGAGCAGTAGTTTGAGGACCCCTGCCTTAAAGGACACGATAGAACTCCCCCTGTGGGTTTCTAAGATTGTAACTCTTTATGGAGCAGACAGCCTCATCTTGTTCCTGTGGAGCAACAGGTGGCTTCAAACTGCTGACCTGTTACGAGCACATGTAATCAGGATGCCAGTGGGGCTCCTTGCTGGTCAGGACTTATATCTTACTGTTCCAAACTGCCCCCTCACCCATACACAGGGGTCTGAACTCTGAGGCCCCCTTTACTGCATCTAACATCCTGATCCAATGCTCTTTAAACCTGACACTGGAATGAAGAGGAATCAATCATTTCTCAAAAGCTGCCATTCCTATTTTAGACCATGACACATGCTCTAACCTGCAACAGCTGAGTATAAAGCCTGAGTGGGATTTAAGCGTCAGCTTGCTGCTAAGTGGGCCACAAAAATGTTTTGTGGCTGAAAACAGACCATCTTTTCTAATGATGGCCATTGCACACATGGACCACTTCTCTAATTTTTTCCACCTTCTTGAGAAGGGGCTCAGGAAAAAGTCATTCCAAATCAGACTGTTGCAGTCATTAACCCTATAACACTGAGCATGATGTTTTCATAACATTTAATTAAAATTATCTGGTACTGAAACTTTATTTATATATCTTAATATTTTGGTTTTATATATGTGTGTGTGTATATATATACATACATATAACTATGAAAGTAAAGAATAAAAACAAATTTTTTTTTCCTGAAAATTAAAAGTTCTGGTGCTATCGAGCTAAATCAAATCTTATACTTATTTAGAAAGCTACATAAGAAAGAGGAAGAGCTGGCTATGACTTATGACTTCCCTGTCCGTGTGTACCTTCCTAAGGAGCCCTGGTGGTACACTTGTCTAGGTAAGTGTTGGACTGCTAATCACAAGGCTGGTGGTTCTAGCCCACCAGCTGGTCCATAAGAGAAAGAGAGCTTGTCTGCTCCTGTAAAGATTTAGCCTTTGAGAATCTGTAGCAGTGTTTCCCAAAGTGGGTAAGACTGCCCCCATTCAGGGGGCGCTGGGATGAGGCTGCAGAAGCAGGTACCTACATTTTATTCTGGATTATGAGGCTGCAGAAGCAGGTACCTACACCATGACAAAAGGCACTGGGTAATTTTCTTCTGAAAAGGGGAGAGGAGGCCAACTATGATTGGGAACTTATGCTTTGTAGGGTCACTGTGAGTTGGAATCACCTACACGGCATAGGCTTGGTTTAACTTCGATCAAACCAGTTGCCTTTAGTGAATTTCAACTCATGGTGGCCCCATGCTCCTCAGGATTTGTCCCCAAGGGTCTTTAAGGCTGTGATTTGCCAAGAGCCGACAGTCAAGTCTTTCTTTCAAGGTCCCCCTGGGTTGAACCACACCAACAACATTTCAATGAGTGGCGAGTGCTGAGCTGTTTTCTTTTCCCAGGTTTAATGTCAAAAATGAAGTTGAAAACTGGAAGACAGGCTTGAATGTGGGGGCATGAAACCACGGGGTGTGCAATGAGAATCAGCTGAGGGGCCAGGCACCAGGTAGTAAACCAAACAGATCTCTGCTTTACGGCGTACAGGGTTACGGGCTGTACTGCTAACCACCAATTCAGCCATTCTGAACTACCGGCTGCTACAAGGGAGAAAAGTAAGGCTTTCTAGTTTTTTCAGTTAGTCTCAAAAAGGCATAGGGCAGTTCTACTCTATCCTACAGGGTCACTAACAGCTTGGAGATGACTCCATGGCAGTGATTTTGAAGCTGTGTAAAATGGTAACAAAGTCAAGCCCAGCTACCCAGAAAGGTTAAATCGAGTGACAGAAGCCAAGCTCCATTTCATCACCCACAACACTTCTCTGAATGTCTGTGTGGGCCTGGGACTTTGTTAACTGACTTCCGGGGAGATCAGTCAAGTGTGTTCTCTTAGAGCAAAGCCTGATTTCCCCACAGAAGTTTTTCAAAACACTGTCTGCAAGCCAGCATCCATGTCAGCTGGGAAAGTTTGAGAATGTGAGTCCCCTTATCTCAGTCCAGAGTTGATGAATCCAATTGCATTTTGACCAGCACTTCTGACCTTGAGTGCTACATGCTGTCCCTTAGAAAGGTTATGTATGCCGGAGGTGTAAAACCATACACAATTTTATTATGTCCCCAGGGGGTGAAGCCCAGGATACTTGGGCAAGCACTCCACTCCATGGTCCTCACAGCAGTCTCTTAGATGTAGCCTGCCAATCACTGAAAATCTGACACATCACTTAGCAAAAAAAAATCACCCTCCTTAATCTCCCTCCCCACCCCCAGCCATCTCCTCTTCATCTGTCAGAGCAGCACTCACTGGCAGTGGAATGAGATACAGCTTCGACAATGACACCCATTCACAGGGAAGATGAAACTTAGAGCTTTTCAGTCTAAAAAGTCTCTGAATGGCAGGGTCTAATTTGGCTTTGAACCAAGAAAGCAGGAACACTACAGAAATCACAATCTTGCCAAAAAAATACTAAGAGTCCAAGACACAGGGGCAGCAGCAGCAGCACAGAACTTGGGCACGCTGACAGGGGTGCATGCACCAACCGTGTCTCCTCCAGCTGTGTCCCTCCCAGAGGCTGGTCTGCATGGCTTCACGTCACGTCCTCTCAGTGTGCTCATCGCTCTAAGAAGCTATCTTGGATGAATGAGCCCACAGGTAAGGAGCTTCGTCCCAAGCACAGATGCTCTCAGAGTCTGAAGGTTGTTCTTGTAAACTGCACATTTACTGAGTCCAATGGGAGACAGCTTTTCTTTCTCTTCAGTGGATCTCACACCCCATTGGGCTGCGCCAGCTAGCTCCTCTTCCTCTGTTTCCTCATATGGGCAGCAATTGAACCTGTTATTTCTGTGGGCTTCTTGTTCTGGCCAAAATAATCTAGAAAGGCACCATCAGGGCCAATCAGGTACATTATTATTGTATGATCTACCTGCAAAAGGCGAGGGGGCAAGAGAGATAAAAAAGAGAATCAGCAGAATAAAACTTCATTATCATCCCTGAATCATCTTTACAGCAGCATCTCAGGTTGTTTATGGTGGGTGCCTAAACCTACGGGAATAGCAAAGGCACAGGGACAAATAATGGAAACTCTCCTGCGTTGCTGAAATCCACGAACGGAGACTGCTTAAAATGCCAGCCAGCACGTTGGGGTCTTTGGGTTCACTCCTTAACTTCCTCCTCCACAGAATCTCTGAGGAGAGGACCCACTGTCTAAGGAATTAGACGGTTGCTGGTTTTTAGTCAGTGCCTGGAAAATAGCTCACATTCAGTCGTAAAATATCTCCGCAGATTCCTTAACCATGCTGTAAAGAATCCTTTAACCATGGGATTCACAGTGATGGTTAGAAATCACCTTTGATAGTAAGCTCTTGGGTACCCTCCTTTATGTTTTAAGAACTACCTACCCTTCCATAGGTGAGTGGCTATTCACTCAGCTCCAACCCAGAGTGACCGGGCAGGGCAAAGAACGACTGCCCCTAAGATTTCCGAGGCTATAAATCATTATGGGATCCGGTCATTTCATCTGTCTCCTGAACTTTGGTCAATAGCCCATGCTTTCCCTACTGCACCACTAGGGTTCCTTTTAGGGAGGATTGCAAACCGATGATTCGGTCACTCGTAGCACAGCACAGAACTGCCCTGTGGGTGCCTGGGAGTGTAACTCTTCATGGGAGTTCAAGCTTCACCTTTCTCCCTCAGGGCCTCTGGTAGTTTTGAACCGGAGACCTTATAGCTAGCAGCCCAACACATAACCACTATGCCACCAGGGCTCTGCCACTTAAATTCGACCAGCCATGTTTTCAATGAAGCCAGAAACTGAAGCACTAATTATCTTACCTCTAAAGCAGCGGTTCTCAAGCTGTGGGTCATAACCCCTTTGGGGGGTCGAATGACCCTTTCACGGATTGTCTAAGACCATTGGAAAACACGTATTTCCGACGGTCTTAGGAACTGAGACACTGCTCCTCTCACCCACCTGGCGTGAAGACAGTTACCCATGCTACACCATGCTTCAAGACAAAATTTCGTGTACTTAAATTAGAAATAAATATTTCATAATTTATAATTACCCATTTTTTGTGATTAACCACTATGCTTTAATTATGTTCAATTTGTAACTGAAAATGCATCCTGCATACCAGATATTTACATTACGACTCAAACAGTAGCAAAATTACAGTTACCAAGTAGCAACAAAAATAATTTTATGGTTGGGGGTCTAAACAGGAGGGAAGTTGAGAACCACTGCTCTAAATCCTAACAGTGTATGTCATTTGGATATTAGAAATGTCAACGAGCTGGTCAAGAAGAGTGGTCAAGAAGAGTGTTCTTCCCCTAAGAAAACCCCACCCAGCGACTCTATGCAGCAAGTCGCCCCGGAGCCTCTGAGGGGCCACAATTGCTGAACTTCCCTCAGAACGGTCTGCAGTCACAAAAACCTGTCCCGCTTGTACTTCGACTTAAGATTAGTCATCTTTCTTATTTTACTTGTTTAGGTAGGTCTATGCTTCCACAAGAATCCACTTGAACAGGAGCAGGCGAGCCAGCATTTGGAGACCTTGGAATTTATTGCAGGCCTGACTGCCATTTGGCAGGACAAAAAGCAAGATGGGAATGTGATTGCACATACCAAACAGGCGACAACCCAAATATACCCAGGCACACATTATATGCCTGTGAGGTGATTATTTTTTATACACACACATTCATGGAGGGAGAGCAAATGGAAAGAACCACTTGCCTAGCCACGTAAGAATGTACAGCAGGAGAACGGAAACAGCTGCTGGGTTAATGTGTCTAAAAGTAATTTATTGGGGGGGGGGGGAGAACAGTGGGATGGCAGGGGCGGTGTGTGCAGGGCGGGGGGAAGGGGGCTCATGCTTTTCCACCCTTCTGATCTAAACATCAGAATCAAGTCACCACTAGTCTTTGTGCCTTTACATCTCATCTCACTCCCCTATTCCTTTTCATTCCTTTCTTTCTCTGCTTTGACAAATTATTATTGCAGTCAGTTGGGTTTAATTTATGGGTGTCCCTAATCAAAGTGACATGGGAGAAAGCCAGTGCTTTCTACTCCCATAAAGAGTGAGTCTCACACACCTACAGGGCACTTCTACCCTGTCTAGATGGTTGCGATGAGTTGGCATCTGCTGATGGCAGAGAATTTGGCTTTTGGAGTTTTAATATAAATAATGGTCTAAACCAGCGGTCGGCAACATTTTTCAAGTAGGTCATTTTTCGATTGTTTTTCACAAAAATTATGCTGGTGGGTCACTTCACTTCTATTTTAGATTATGTATTATCTCAGAATACAGAAAATAAAAACATTAAACAGATGGGATAGTCCAATATACTTTAAATATAGAATTACAAGTTTATCATCATCAAATCTATATTTACATCTTGAAAGAAATCATAAAATGTTAAGAGAAAAGTAAACACCATGTAAATAAAATGAACCCCTATTTAATTAATAACATTTGATCAGATTTTTTTTTGGGGGGGGGGGCACCACTGCTCTCCGGTGGTGGGAGTAGGAGGCCCAGCCCCACTGTTGGAAATGAACCTCCATCCCAGTGGGCCGCAGTCTCGCGCACAACCACTATGCCACCAGGGCTCAGCCCCACATTTGATCATTTTAATGGTTTCCTTGATGCTGTTTCATTATCTGTGTAAGGTTTGAGATAGTTGGGTGATAATTCATTGTTTTTAAAAGAATGCATGATTCTGAATTTTCGTTTGTTAACCTGTTTTGCGATGAATTGAGAATGAATTTCATTTGGTTAAATACCTGTTCACATGAGTAGTTGGATTCAAAAACTAATAGTAAAGTGAAACCAACTTTCTTTATGGAACAAAACTTGGAAGAAAGTGATTTCCAACATCTACTTAGATATCAAGCTTAAGTGATTTTCATCAGTGGCTTAAAGTTGCCTTTTTAAAGACTTGAATTTGTCTGTCCATGTAGCTGAGTTTTTGACATCAATTAACTCCATATCCAGATTCTCAATTTCAAGGAAATTGAAATATTGCAGGTCCAACACATTGTCCTCCATTTCATCAGGCTTTATTATAAAACTGAACATAGGACCTTTAAAGTTCTGAAATCGGGTATCAGATTCGGTGTGAATGGCATCTTAAATTTTAAGCATATCGACTTCTGCATTTGTAATTTCTTTCCAAGTCTCTACTAAAGGGAAATATTTAAATATTTGTTTCCCTAAGTCGTCCTAGAATAGAATTATCTTACAACAACAACTTTTCCATTCTTTATAAAGTTTGAGAATTGTCTGTTCCTTTCCCTGTAAATGCAAATTTAAATCACTGAAATGATCAGTAATATCTGCGAAGATGTTTAATTTAAGAAACCAATTTTTATCTGAGTTGGGGAAACTTTCAGTGATTTCACTCATATATATTTCACTTGCACCAATGCATTCTACAAAGCGATTTAGAACCTTTTTCTCGGCTTTTAACCAGTGAACTTCGGTATGCATTAATAAATTATATTCACATTCAATTTCTTCTAAAAATGTCTTAAATTTTCTGTGATTCAAGGCAGAACGAGGTATAATTGTGATAGTAATTTTAATCACTACTTTCATCACTTCATTTAACTGTTTCGATGAGGTTTTTGCACATAAACTTTCTCCATGAATTATACAGTGGAATGAAAGTAGCGGTCTTCCCAGTTCCTTCTGCAATAGGATTACAAAGTCAGCATGTTTTCCTAACATTGCTGAAGCGCCATCAGTTGTGACACAAAACAATTTTTTCTTCAAATCAAAAACATTTCCATTTTTTAATTTAATGAATTCTTGAACTTTCTTTAAAATGTCAATCAACACCTTTCGTAGTACCTAACATTGGTGAAAGTGTACAGCACTCTTCATGAATTATTGGAGAATCATTAGCTCCATAAGGAGCAACTGTTGCAAGCCTAACGAGCAACGTTATTTATGTCAGGACTCTCATCCAAGGGCAAGTCCAACGAGATTTATCTCCCTCAAGTCAAACTATGTACAGTGCTTTTCATTTGTTCCGCTCGTCTTGAAGAAGAGAGGCCCCGACAGCCGGCTGTGGACGACCGTTTCTCCATATCAAAAGCACCGCCTGCCATCGCCATAAATCGAAAGCACGCACTTTAATTCGTTGACAATAACTACTGATCGTTGTAATTAAGAATTATTTACTGGGTCACTAAAATTTTCCCAATGGGTCACCTAGTAACTGTGGGTCATGGGTTGTCAACCACTGGTCTAAACAATCAATAAAAATAAACGACCATCTCAAAAACTTTAAAGTCAATGCCACCAAGTTGATTTTGAACCATAATAACACTATAGGACAGAGCAGAACTGTCCCTGTGTGGGTCTCAAAGCTGTAAATTTATTTATTTATTTTTACAGTTATAAGGGTTTATTAAGGAGGTTCACCGGCGATTGCAGGCCAGGATCAGAACGTATGAAGGACAGTTATTGGCCCAGAGCAGCGCCTCCATCATGCCAGCCCCTGGCCTCTGCCTCACTGGCCCTGTGGTCTTGGTGGGACAACTTATGGCCAGAGTGGCTCAGGCAGGGATCCCATGTGGCTCTGCTGGCGACCATCTCCTGGTGTCCCAGGAATCTGTTCTTGCCTGAGGCGGCTCTTCCAAAACAGAACTTCTAGGAGAATTCACAGAGCTAGTCCAACCTGATTATTTGGTAGATATGACGGAAAAATGGCTTGAAGAGCCGTTAAGTACTATCCGCCATCACACTCCAGCCCCCTAAAGCTGCCGGGCACAAGTCCACCTGGAGTCCGTGGCTGTGGTCAAATCTGTGAATTTTTATGAGAATGGAAGGCTTGTCTTTCCCCCAGGAAGCAGCTGGTGGGTTTAATTGCTCTTGTGCTTAGTACTCAATTGCACAGCCCATTACACCACCAGGGCTCTATAAATGACTCTAATACATAAAAGTATTTTTCTATCCACGTCTGTCATCAAACACTTCTCAGTATTCATTTGGGTTAAAGCAGTGGTTCTCAACTTTCCTAATGTCTCGACCCTTTAATACAGTTCCTCATGTTGTGGGGACCCCCCCAACCATACAGTTATTTTCGTTGCTACCTCACAACTGTCAATTTGCTACTGTTATGAATTGGTCAACCCCCAAAGGGCTGAAAAAAAAGGATGCGGATCCTCATCTGCTTCTAATGTGCTGCATCTTGAAGTTCCAACAATCCCTAGTCTAGAGAAGGAAAGTAGCACTTACTGACAAGTTCCCCCTGTCATCTAGACCTGTGAGGCAGACCTCACTTCCAGCTTCTCATGGACTCTCAGGCAAACGGGCTGCAGAGCAGAGGAAAAGGGCAAGGACGGCTGCCCAGGGGATTTGAGAAGGGCACACTGCCACCCCTTCCTCCAGAGTGGCTAGCAGCTGAGTGCCGTAACCGTCGCTTTTTATAAAATGCATAGTCATTTTGATGGCCAGGCCTTTCTTGTATGTATACAATGGCTCTGGGTAGAAGATCAATGTCAAGAAGTAGAATTTCCAACTTTAACAAAGTATTCAACTTTAAAAGCAGATAATCCCACTGCCACTGAGTCTGTTCGTAGGGACCCTAAAGGGCAGAGCAGAACACTCCTGGGACTTCTGAGGTGGTGAATCTTCATGCAGCAGTCAGTCTCCTCCTCTTCATCTCCAGGAGCAGCTGGTGGGTTCTAATGGCTGACCTGGCAGCTTGCAGCCCAGTGTGTAACCCACCGCACCCCTGGGGGCTCCTTTAATGTTGACAGGATGGTCACACAGAACAAAGCAATTCAATGAACAATGCTGGCATGTGCCTGCTGTTCTCCATTCATGCTAATGGTCTAGTTCTGCTTCTCTAAATCGTCTTATCAGATTTTCTCACCTTTGCTGCTCTATTAGGTGAAATGGCTTGCTATAATATTCATTAGATGGAGCTGCTTTTCTTAACCCTGAAAGCCACTGGGGTCCCTTTTTCAAAGGTTTTTCTTTTTCTGGGCATCACTGCCCTCTGGTGGTGGGAGTAGGAGGCCCAGCCTTTGATCCTGTGGAGCCACTTGCTGGAATTGAACCTTTATCCCAGTTGGCCGCAGTCCCGCGCACAACCACTACGCCACTGGGGCTCAGTCCTCGAAGGTTTTTCTAATGATGCCCAGAGCCAGCTTCTCATGGATTCTCAGGTGTCTGTCACTTCGCGTGTGAAAACACCGTCTGGATTCCAACCTGGTAGGGAGCCTTTTGTTACTGTGTTTTAAGGTTAAGAAAACCCCAGTTTGCTTGTCCTTGCAGGTTGTTAATCTTGTGTGTGTGTGTGTGTGTGTGTGTGTGTGTGCGCGTGCACGTGCGCGCACCACTGCCTCTGGTGGTTGTGGGCGCTATCCAGTGCAGCTCCTGAGAGCCGCCGCTGGATTTGAACCGCCAAGCCTCCAAAACTGCAGTTCCACACTCAACCATTTACTGGAGCCACTGGGGCTCAGCCCCAGGCTGTTAATCTTAAAAGAAGATTCTCAATAGCATTTTGTGAATAAAAATCTGTGACCTACAAGGGGAAAAGTGAGACTGATGAAAACCTGAGAAGCTGGAGAGGATCTTCCTCTGTTGGCAGGTCGACAACGGGCCTGGCAAAGAAATCTTCATGACTCTTAAGTGAATGATCAAGTTCTTATGGTGGTAGGCCAGTTCTTTCTCCCAAAGAGACCTCTGGGTTTCAAGAAGTCCCCACAAAATCTTCTGTTTGAGATTTCAATTTCTAAAGCTAAAATATTCAACAGCAACATTCTGAATGAACTGTAACAACTTGTAGCCAAGTAAACATTTCAATGCCCACACCTGGACTCCTTTAAAATTTCTGGAATCTAGCGGTACCACCTGGTCACAGGCTGACTCAGCAGAAAAATAATGCTTTCTTTCTGAGTCAAGACCAGTTGGTCCAGGCAAACGATACAGTTGGAGATGTCACTGTATGCAGTGGGCGTCAGGGCTCAAAATGCCTGGTAGAGTGGCCCAAACTCATGGCACTTGAGTTCCACACAGGATCTTTTTCTAATTTGAGTTTTACAAATGGTTTAAATTTTTTTTTTGAATTTATATAACTTCTTTTTGGACTTTAAGGTTAAGTGCTACTAGTACAAGATTAAGGGGTGTAACCTAGTTTATGACTGAGGTCAGACTAACGACTAGCACCTGCTCCCATTACCCTAAGGAGGTAGACACAAAACCTGCTCTGCTGACCCAGAGAGTCAGGTGAGTTCTTCCCTGTGCTTGGCGCCTCTCTTGAGGCAGCTGCACCTCCATCTCCCTCTCACTCACTCGTCCCAGGCTGCTGGTGCAGCAGGAGACAACAGGGAGAGGCCAGCTTTCCTGGCATGTAGGGCTTCTGGGAGGCTTGTGGATTTTGGTGACAAGGAAAATGATGTTCTCTGGGTTCAGAGGTGACAGAGGAGCCAGGATGGGTGGACGAGTGAGGCCAGGCTCCCGTGCGACAGTGGCGAGGCTTGCCCCCTCTGGGAACACCGGTGGACCACAGAGCCAAAGATCTGGCTATATGTACTTCTACACGACCAGCTGCGTGGTGAGTAATCACTTGCTTCAGCCAATATTCTAGAGAAACCAGAGTAACTGACACAACTGGATATAAGAATGAAAAACAGATGTCAACGCAATGTGACGGGAAAAACATCTGTAATCCGTAGAAAATCATGCACGTGGAGGTTTTTGTAGCCTTTGTTGGTGCATCAGCGTCACACTCCTGATAAGCAACAGGGGTTCAGCTGAGGACTCCTGGGGAGCGCTGAGGAAAGCCATGAAAGATCTTTCATTGAAGAGCACCCTAAGTACAACCTAACAGAAGGGCTGTACAAGGCACGTGAGAAACACCTTTATTGTCCTTACACCGACCACCCACTCACAGCTTTCACCTTTCCCCTTCTGTCTCAAAATTTCCCAGGACCTAAATCATCCCTCAAAAGGAACCTGGGTTGCTGCTTTTTTAAAATACTTTTTCCTAGCCAGGGAACAGGGAAAACAAATACAGCATTTTTAAACCAACTTTGCCCCCAAATGAGGGGTTCTCTTATCTCCAACTTGGTGGTTAAACATATCTTATTGCGACTAAGAGAATGCTATGAAACCTGGGTGGTACTGTGCTCTCGCCACAGAACTGCTAACCTCAAGGTTGCTGGTTCAAACCTCCCAGCCGCTCTGAGATTGAGCTTGGCCTCCTGTGAGGATAGACTCAATGCCGTTGGGTTGGACTGAGTTTGAGATACCACTGGTTTTATATCGCCTCACCATTTTATGTGCCACTTCAAAAAGAACATATTGTACCCTTATGGTAACAGGACTGGAATTAGCTAAATGAGGATCATTAAAAAAAAATGCCTTTACTGTTCTTTCAAATATGCTCAATTCCCAAGGACTTGGCAGTAATTTCTTGTGTTCTTTGACACCTGAAGGCCAGCAGTCACTTAGGGACACAAGGAATCTGGGAGTGGGTCCACAGGCTAAGACCACGAGCACTGACTTACAATGTAGTCCTCGTCGTCATCTTTGGGGCCAGGACTGTAGTATACTCGGTATGCTCTGGCCACTTGATCAATCTCTTCTTTTGTGCCAGTCAAGCCGACCAGTTTGGGTGAAAATTCTAAATAGAACAGGAGGTGGAAAGTAAGAAATGAGGACCACGGAAGGTCACCACCCTGCACCCCCAAACAGCAGCAGTCAGAAAGCAGTTCTTCAGCACCTTTCCTTCCAAGTGCCCAGGGGGTTTCTCATGAGTCAAAGGAAAGAATAAGAAATCCACAAAGAACAAAGAAAATTCTTCGTAATAGATGAGCCAGACCCTTTTATGATCACCTCCTAAAGATGTGGAGGGAGTGCATTCCACTGACGTAGCTCACAGTTGGCACGATTTTACTTGTTTTTAAGTACTGTTGACTAGGGGCCACAGTGGGAGAGTATCTGTGCACTGGGCAGCTAATCCAGGTCAGGAGTTTGAAGCCATCAGCCACTTCCTGAGAGAAAGACAGGGCTTTCTACTCCCACAGAGTCACAGTCTCGGAGACTCCCAGATGCAGCTCTGCCTGTCCTGTATGACCACTGTAAGTCAGCAGAAGCCGGATGGCAGTGAGTCTTTTGGGAGGGGTTATATGTTGTCTACCTAAGATATGCTTGAAACTACAATGAGGAGTAAGCACTACCATTTTTCTTTGTATCACATGGAGAAAAAGTTGTTTTTCACAATTAGCTCAGACCCCTAACTGCCCCGAGTTGATTCCCACTCACAGCCACCCTAACACCTCACCTTTCTCTTGTGGAGTAGCTGGTAGGCTTGAACTGCTGGCCTTTGGGCTAGCAGTCCAACACTTACCCAACAGCACCACCAGGGCTCCTGCAGAGTTAAAATGTCTGCATCACATGGGAATTGGGATTGACTACAAGTTCCTGAAAAGGACCTGCAGATACCACTCATTCTTCCAAGACAGCAATTAAAGCTCAGACTGAGGAGCTTATGTGGTCTCTACTGGGTGGGAAATGTTCAGAATTTAGATAAGCAAGCTGATGGAAATCCCTTAAAATGTCTGGATTCTGGATTCATCAGACTCTAAAAATGACAGTAACCAGCAGTACCTTCTTTCAAAGGTCTAGAAAGTCTATCAAAAGTTCCTTTGACTAAGCCAAGCTAAGGTGCTAAAAGAACAGTATAGCTTATCTTTCATTCAGTATACTAGAAAAGAGAAATAAAGCCCAAGTTGCCATACAACCAAATGTTTGCACTGTTTTAAATTTCTGGAACTATGTCTTTCTACATATCAATGTAAACATTTTTAAATCCCTAAATGCAACTAATGCTAAGCCAAACTCATTGCCATTGAGTTGTTGTTGACAGTGTAGGACAGAACTTCCCAGTGGGTTTCTAAGATTGTAACTGTTTACAAGAGTGGAAAGCCTCATTTTTCTCCTAAGGAAAAGCGGGTGGTTTTGAACTGTTCACTTAGCAGTTAGCAGTCCAACTGGTAAGCACTATGCCAGCTGGGCTCCTGCACCTAATAGTTATATCATTACTGTGATGGATGGATGTGGGCTGAAAACAGAACACCAGAAAGATGTGCTTACGTTTTATTGACTATGCCAAGGCATTTGTGTAGACCAGTGGTTCTCAAGCTTTCCACTGCCATGACCCTTTAATGTAGTTCCTCATGCTGTGGTGATCACCCAACCAGAAAATTGTTTTCATTGCTACTTTCTAACTGTAATTTTGCTACTATTATGAATCCAGTGATCCTTGTAAAAGAGTCCGTCGACTCCCAAAACGGCAGTGTCCCACAGGTTGCAAACTGCTGGTGTAGACCATAAGAAACTGAGAAGAATGGGAGTTCTAGAACACTTCACTGCGCTCATATGGAATTTTTACATGGATCAGGAGGCAGTTGTGTGAACAGAACAAGGAAATACTGCATGGTTTAAAATCAAGAAAGGTGTGCATCAGTGTTGTATCCTCTCACTATGTTGACTCAATCTTTATGCTGAGGAAATCAGAGAAGCTAGATTTTGTGAAGAACGTGGTATCAGGATTAGAGGGGGCTTATTAACAACTGCTATATGCAGAGGATACAACCTTGCTTGCTGAAAGTGAGGACTTGAAGTACTTGACGATGAAGAGCAAGGACTGCAGTCTTCACTGCAGATGACACCTTAATATAAAAAAATCAAAATTTTTCTAAGTGGACCGACAGGTAAAATCATGATAAATGGGGCAAATGTTGGAAGCTGTCAAGAATTCTGTCTCGTTTGGCTCCACAATCAATGCTCATGAAAACAGTAGTCAAGAGATCAGAAGACCAGTCGCATTAAGTAAATCTGCTGCAAAATACCTTCTTAAAGTGCTAAAAAACAAAGATGTTACTTGGAGGACAGGTGTGCCTGACCCAAGCCACGGTGTCAATTGCCTCGTGTACAGGTTAAAGTGGGACCTGAATAACAAAGACTGGAGAAGAATGGATGCAGGTGAGCTGTGGTGCTGGGGAAGAATACTGCATGTACCATGGACTACTAAAAGGAGGACAGATCTGTCTGGGAAGAAGTCAGAGCGCTCCTTAGAGGCCAGGATGGTGAGACTTCATCTTACATACGATGGACATGTTGTCACAAGAGATCAGACTCTGGAGAAGGAATCGTGCTAGGCCAATAAAAAAACAGGAAGGGCTGGACAAATGGATCGACTCAATAGCTGTAACAATGAGCTCTTGCATAGGAATTGTAAGGATGGTGGAGGGCTGGGCAGCGTCTCATTCTGTGGTGCACAGGGCCGCTGAGGGTCAGATCTGACTTGATCATACCTAACAACATCAACAACTGCACTTATATGAATATCTTAAAATACAAATGACTTAGATTCAAGTAAGCAGTTGAGTAGTTCCCTGGAGACAGGGGGAGTGGGGATGGAACAATTAACAAGGGAAACTTGAGGGCAATAATTGTTTATTTCTTTACTGCGGTGATGGGTCCACAGGCACAAGAACAAACTGAGGATGTGTTTGCTGTTGTTAGTGTCACTAGGTCTGCTCTGACTCCTGACAACTGCACGTGTGCAGCATAAACATGCTCCACACAGCTGTCGCAGGTGCCCACCTTCAGAAGCAGATCACCAGACCCATCTTCTGAGGCAGGTCTGAGCGAGTGCTAAGAGCAAACCACGAGTGTGTAACCTTTTATGCCACCTTCCTCTGTTGCCATCCAGCCCTTTCTGGCTCACTAACGTCTGTTATTCATCTGTCAGACTAGAGAGGAATACACCTGTGGCGGTCATGTGCTTATATTAATTTCATGATTGAAATGTAGGGTTTTGAGTGATTGAGGCTAGCCTGTTAATATGGAGACAGCCATTGAGTAGCCAATGAGGCCTCCGTGTAGGCATGGTTTTCTCCTGATACGTCTGGGAAATCTCGCAATATTTCCCTCGTGAAGATGAGAAGCTATCTCCCCGGTTGTTGGGAGTTAGTCTCAGAGATGATGAATCACGAATAAGACAGGATGGCAGCGTCTGAGGAGCCGGAGAAGCCACACGGCTTTGCCCTGATGGAGCCAGACCTCTGAAGCTGGAGAGGCCACATGTAGACCACTGCCAGCGATAAGTTGCTTCTGCCACCACTAGAAGCTATTGTTGAACCCTGAGCTATGGAAGCGAGGAGCCATGGGGAGACCCCTACCAGTGCTGGGATTCTGCATCCACTGACCTATGACTTCGTGAGTTGGAAGGAGACATTATGGACTGGTATCAGGCATATGGGCTAATATCGGACTGGGTTGGGATGCTTTCTCAGTGTTTCATTCCTTTTGTATATAAACCCTTTCCTTATATCTATGTATTTGTTCCTCTTGTTTATCAGGACTAACACAACACCCATTTGTCCTGCTTGCTTGGCCAGACATTATAATAAGGGTCCAAGGACATCAAAGGTATTCTTCTGGGGAAGGCAGAAGTGAAACTATCATTATTCACACACGATATCACTATATATATGGGAAATCCCAAAAGTTTTAGGAGTACTGGAAGCAATAGAGGCATATGGCAGAGTAGCAGGTTACAAGATCAACAAGAAGAAGTCTACACATCGGACAGGGCCACAGAAGAGGGGATCAAAAAGGTGGTATCCTTCACAACAACTAAGCACAAATCGAAATATGTAGGGATATACTTGACTAAAAAAACAAAAGATCTATAAGAGGAAAAAATACAGAACGCTATTAAAAGAAACCAAGGATGACCTCAACAAATAGAAGGATATCCCAGGCTCATGGATTGGAAAACTCAATTTAGTAAAGATATCAGTTCTACCCAAGACACTTTATAAGTTCAATGCTATCCCGATTCAGATACGATCATCTTTCTTCAAAGAATTGGAAAAACTCATTACCAACTTCATATGCAGAAGGAAGAAACCTAGATGTAACAGAGGCCTGGTAGAAGTTGATCAAGAGTAATGTAACCAAGAGGAATTACTGAAATCCCAATGAAGGCTGAACATGCAGTGGGACAAGAGAAGAGTTAAAGGAAATAGAGGAAAGAACTAGGAGGCAAAGGGCATTTATAGAGATCTTAAAACAGGCATATACATATGTACATGTAATTGTTTATGATGATGGGGAAATAGACCTATGTGCATATATTTATGGGTTTAGTATTAAGGTAGCAGATGGGCATTGGGCCTCTACTCTAGTACTCCCTCAACACAAGAACACTTTTGATGGTTCCCAGCTATCAAAAGATATAGTGCCTGGGGACTTAAAGGTTTGAAGATAACCAAGTGTCCATCTATCTGAGAAGCAACAAAGCCCACATCGAAGAAGCACACCAGCCTGTGTGATCATGAGGTGTCAATGGAACCAGGTATTAGGCATCAAAGACCCAGAACAAAGTATCATGTCAGTGTGGATTGTGAGGGTGGGGGGAGTGCAGATTGGAGGTTCAAAGCCAATCTGTATGCAATTTAACATCCCCTTACAGAAGGGTCGAGGGGAGAAGACAAGCCAGTATAGCACTGATAGAACATACACCTTTCATCTAGTTCTTTAATGCTTCCTCATCCCAACTGTCATGACCCTAATTCTACCTTACAAATCTGGCTAGACCAGAACATGTATAGGGGTACTGACATGAGCTAGAAACACAGGGAATACAGAACAGGTAAACTCCTCAGGACCAATATTGAGAATAGCCATACCAGGAGGGCAAGAGGAAGGTAGAGGGAGAAAGGGTGACCCGATCACAATAACCCCCTACCTATAACCCCCTCCGAGGCGAATGGACACAGGTAAAGGGATAAAAGGAGATATCAGACAGTGTAAGACATGAAAAAATAATAGTAATTTATAAATTATCAAGGGAGGGAGGGGAAAAAATGAGGAGCTGATACCAAGGACTGAAGGAGTAAGAAAAGTAAGAAAATGTTTTGAAAATGATGATGGCAACAAATGTACAAATGTCCTTGACCCATGGATTCTGTATTGATTGTTAAGAGTTGTATAAGCCCCCAATAAAATAATTAAAACAAAAAATAATTGGTCTTCAAAATACTTAAAAGAGTTTAGCAGAAGTAAAGAAAAAGAATGAAACTCACCTTTCACGTAGCGTGCAATTGCTTCTTTGGTATCCCGCTCTGGGTCAATAGTGATGAAAAGCGGAGTTAAGTTTGGCAGCGTTGGAATACTATCTGAAATAAACTTCTTGTTAGTCAGCACTCACATTCTGAGGAATGAGACCTAACTGCTTCAAGGTGGGGGATACACTCGGGGACAACGAACATTTAGGTGGGGGAGGGAGGGGGTGGTCTTCAGGATGAACTGATCCCCCTATCATCTATCTGGACAAGAGCAGAAAAGTAGTCCATTGTGCAAAGATCTTATTACATCATAGGCCATCATACTGTGCCCCATTCTAATCCCAATGAGCTCTAGTGGTCCAGTGGGTAAAGCATTGGACTGAAAAGTTAGTGGTTCAAACTCATCAGCTGCTCCTCAGGGGAAAATCGAGGCCGCCTGGTTCCAAAAGCATTCACAGTGTTAGGACCCAACAGGGGCAGTTCTCCCCTGTTCGATAGGGTCACTCTGAGCTAGAATTGACTCAATGGCAGTGGGTTTGGGTTCTAACCGAATATCATGTTTATAGTACTACATCTACCCACCCTAACCCTGCCCCTACATATTTAATTTCAAGGGAAGGTAAACTGTAGACTTAAGTATCCTAGAGAAAATTCTTCTAAGATGGAAACACCTGTACAAATTCTAGTACAGTGTCATCTGGACATGACAAAAACAAACAAACTCATGGCCATTGAGTCAATAGTGACTCAGATAGACCCACTGGGTGGAACTGACCATGTGCGCTTCCAAGACTAACTCTTCACGAGTAGAAAGCCTCATTTTTCTCTCCTGGAACAGGTGATGGATATGAATTGCTGACATGTTTGTGGTTTGCGGCCCAACTAATAAGCGCCACACTCACATGTCTAAGGGATCTAGTATTTATTGCTAAACCAAGCTTCCTTCAGCGAAGAATGAAGCCAGAGGTATCAAAGAGACAGATCAACCCAAAGCTGAGATTTTCAGTTTACACACAGTCAATAATTATACCCCTGGTGCAGTAATTCAAGAACATGAAAACCATAACGTCATTAAGGGTAGTAAGGAAACATACTTAAAAAAAATCATGATAGTTTCCTTACCTATTTCATCCACAACTTGAATCATTTTTTCTAGTTCCTCTGGGCAGATATCAGGGCAATGAGTGAAACCGAAATAAATCAGAACCCACTGGCCGAGGTAGTCCTTGTCAGTTTTAGGCTCTCCAATGTGAGTTGTGAGACAAAAGGGTCCCCCAAGTAGAGGCTTCCCCATGGATCGATGGCGTTCCTTCTCCAGTTCTTAAAAACCAAAACACACACACACACAAGGTTAGTAGGATATTAATGACTGTGGGATCACACAATGTTGACAAACTTCTCTACACTTTCATATAATCAAATAATATGCTGTGGTATTTAAAAAGGCATGTACCAAGGAAAGTGGTTAAAACAGGTCTACCCCATTGGGCAGAATTCAGTCCTAAACCATGAGGTCTGGCTGTGCTGAGGACTGGAGTGCAATGGTCCAGAACGGAATGTCTAAACTCAAAGTGGATGAAGGGTATATGTGAACTACTAAAACACTTTTGCAACTCTTTAGAAAATCATAAATTACTTCAAAATAAACTATTAAAAAAAGAGAAAAAAGTGGTAGCCCACAGTTCCATTGGCAAGAAGGGTTTCTTTTGGAAGCGATCAGGGGATGTTATCTACATACTTTCTGTCTTTTGTTTCTTGAAGTACTTCATTCCAGCCAGGATAGCTCCTCCCACAGCAAATGTCAACGCTAAAGACTTCCAGGAAACAGGCTACAGGGATAGAGTTCAAAAACAAATCGGCTGATGAGTTGGAACATTTAGTCACACTAAATTTATTAGTATTTAACACACACACACACACACACACACGACACAGGCCCTGATCTTGTTAATGGCAAAGAACGGTCCAAGTTACTTCGGATGAGAAAACGCCGCATATTTCTATAGATTCAATTCTGAACAGGGCCAAATCTCAAGGCATTCAATTACTGAGGAGTGTTACCTTAATCAAATTCTTTCCATGTGACAACCAATCCAAGGTAATTATGCAGGCTACTAGCTGGCCCCCTGGCCCCCACTGCCTGTGCTGACACTGAGAATATAACTAGCTCAAACCTTCTCTCGGTGCTGTGCATTCTAAGTGCTCTGCGGAGTTGCTAAAGGAAGGAGCTTCAAGTCCACCTAGAGGCACCTCAGAAAGGAAGTATGGAGATAAATGCCTACAAAGTCAACCGCTGCACAGTTCTTGTCTGACAGATACACACAGGGATGGTTGGAGTTGGCTCGAAAACAATTGACGGTGGCCAGACTTGCAGAAGTCACAGGGGAAGACATCTACAAATGGAACTGCCTTCCCATGCGTTCTCTGGACTCTCCGTCAAGGCCCCAAATAAGCCGTCAGCATGTACAGTCATCATCACCGCGGAACGATTCTCGATGGCAAGAAGATGGAAGCCACCTAAGTACCCACCAAAACTCACTCAACAAGGCACCTTGTTTCAGTCTCAACGTACCCACGTCTCCGTACGGGGGCAATCAAGTGCTTATAACACTTATAAAACTTATAAAACTTATAAGAACTTATAAAAGTGCTCCGACTCCAAGGTTGAGAGGTTTGAGAAAACCGGAAACGTACTACTATGACTTTGACATAAGAGCTAAGGGCAGTCCAAGGCCGAGCATCGAACCACACGCAGAGGAAGGGATTTCTCCCGTCCCCTGGGGCTGGAGCTCCGGGTGAACCCGGGAAAATGGTGAGCCCTGGTGGCAGTCCCGGGTCAACTTGGGCCAGGCCGAGTGGTTTCGGGGGCCATGGCCAAGAGGAATAGTAAGGCCCCCGGACAGACTGACAGCCGCGAGGAGTCATGCACTCACCCCAGGCTGCGACGGCCGCGTGGGGTCTCCGCCGCCCTTCGACCCCGGCTCCGATGACCCCGGCGGCGGGGGCGTGGCCGTGCTAAAAGACAGGATTCCCGGGCGGCTGCCCGCGAGTCCCCAGGCGCGCCACGCCTGCTCCCGACGCGCACATAATGGCCTCAGCAGGGCTCCCCAGGCCCCTCCGGGCGAGCTCCAGGGTCGGGGGCTACCGGAGCACAGCACGAGCCTTCCCAGTCCGCACCACGGACCCGCCATGAGCTTAGGGAACCACGCCTCCTTAGGCCCGCCCTCGACTTCCGGTACGGTGCCGGTTCCGCTTCCTCTTCGAGTCCGGCGTAGCTTCTCTGTCTGCCCGCCGTGGCTCTATGGTCGCGCGGGCGTCGCCGGGAATCCAGGAGCGTTCCTCGGAGGAAGTTGGCTGGGTAGGTGGATGCCGGCACCGCGGGCGGGTCCGCTCTGGCTCCGCGCGGGCTGCGGGGCCCAGGCTGACGCGGAGGGCTAGCGGGCCGCGGAGCCCGGGGAAGTGGCCGTTGCTTGGACCGAGGCTCGGGGACCTCGAGCGTGGGGGACACCCGCCCTGGACTGAAGGCCCCGGCTGCGACGGCAGCTCCCAGCCCCGCAGCCCTTGCCCTCGCCCCCACCGTCTCGCGTCGTTCCGCCCTGGGGGGCCAAGTGGAACTGCAAAGTGGCGGGCACCCTGGCATCTTCAAAGGAGACGCGGACCGTTGCGTTTGAATTCGTCCCCGCAGGCGTCGTAGACGTGGCGTTGGGCTGCGAACCACAAGGTCTGCGGTTCCAAACCAGGAGGCTTTCCGACGCGGTAGAGAATCAGTCTGGAAAACTCCGGGGCAGTCCACCCTGTGCTGTAGGGTGGCTGGGAGACAATTGACGAGATGGCGATGGGGGGTAATTTGCCTCGTCCACTAGGACGAGGATAGTTCGGTGTGACTTTTAAGTGCGCCTGTTTACATTTATTTGTTCCCACATTACAGTATTACATGGTTTTGAAGCACAGCATTGTACAAATATGAGGGGCCTTCAGAAAGTTCGAAATGTGTACTGCAGCGAATCCCACCTGTAATTTTGTTTCCCTGCGCCCCAGTTTCGACTGTAAAATACCTTATGATTCATTAGTCCTTTGCTGTTTCAATTTTCAGTCTTTTTTTTTTTCTGAAACCTTAGCAGGGACAATTTACCTTGCTAGGATACAGTCTCTTACCAATAAGGTGAAACCCCCCAAGTCAAACTCATGCCTTAAGTCCATTCTGACTCATAATGACCCCATATAAGGTTTTTGAGGCTGTAAATCATTGTTTGTTTGTTTGTTTTTTTGGGGGGAGCATCATTGCCTGCTGGTGGGAGTAGGAGGCCCAGCCTTGCTCCTAGAGAGCTGCTGCTGGATTTGAACTGCCAACCCAGTGGGCTGCATTCCTGCACACAACCACTACGCCACTGGGGGTCAGCCCCGAGGCTGTAAATCTTTACGGGAACAGTTTCATTTTTTTATGGGGGAACGGTTCAAATCCTGATCCTTTTAAAATTCATGGGCAGTGCCATGTGGACATCTTGATAAGATTAAGAGCATATATATTTTTAGTTTCTTGTAAAAGCTGCTTGAACAAGCATTCCTTCCACCTGCTTTGTTTTAATTTAGTGGCTGCATTGGTGCACAGGACCCTGCCTACCCATCCCACCTCCCATACACCCATGATTAATTTGCAAAATAACAAAGTTAGAGAATTGCTATTAATCAACTCAATGGCAGTGAGTTTGTTTTAGTTTTACTTCTCTTCCATCTTTATAACCATCCTGGTCTATGTGGCACCACCTACCCCCAAAGCTGCCGCCGAGCTGAGTAAGTGGGTTGCAGGAGCCACTCTGGGAGAAAGATGAGGCTCTCTACTCCCCAAGAGTTACAGCCTCAGAAAACTACAGGGGCAGTTCTACCTTGTCCTCTATGAGTCAAAATTGACTCAATGGCAGTGGGTTTGGTTTTGTCACCAAAGTAGAAATGTCCCTTAGTAACTGTGGGGCAGAGCCTCGGTGGCGGGGTTGAGCCCTGGACCACAATGGTCGGCAGTTCAAAACCACCAGCAGCTCCTCAGAGCAAGACTTTGCACTCCCATGAACAGTTACAGTCGCAAAACTCACCGGGTGGCTGTGAGTCAGCACTGCCTGGATGACAGGGAAAGCGTGACTGTGAGACAGACATATGGTCTGAGTTCGTAGTCCAGGTGAGCAAGCACCTTCAGGAGAGGATGGGAGTTGGAACCCACCGCGTGTGAAGACGCAGGCTACGAAAATCCTGTGCAGTGCAGGTCTCCATTGCAGCCCTGAACCTTGCTCAAAAGAGGTGTTGACAACTCGATATATTGAATAAGGGAGTTCCTTGTGTGATCGAGGGGACAGTCAATATCTAGCCATCATCTTAGTGCCTTTCACTAGATACTAGGGTGGGATTGTGCAAATAAGGTATTTATGGCCCATCAATAGGGTTGGACAGTCTGCTGCTGCTGCTGAAAATACAGTATGTGGAACCTGTAATGATTATGTTTATGTGCCTACATCACAGAACCATGGTTTTCAGTAGTTTCACAGTTAAATAAGGATATGTCATTTGGAAGTTGTATAATAATGTCATCAATTTGATGATGGGCTGTAAATATCCTTAGTTTGGAACAGTGCGGTGTCTGTTATGTTTATGAGGCAGGTTTGAAGTGGAACGCATCCTGAGTTGAGTCAGGTTCCCTTGAGGGTCTAAGAGCTCTTTTTGATGCTGCTGGCTAAGTGTTGGACTGCTAACTACAAAGTCCACCTTTCAAACCCACCATATGCTCCATGGGAGAACTGCGAGACTGAAGATATACAGTCCGCAAACTTTATAATAGGATTGCTGTTAGAATCAGCTCGATGACAGGGGGACTAGTTTCTCCTTAAGGGTCTGCACATCAATATACAATCAACACTTGAGTGATTCAGGAGTTACGGATGCTGCATTCCTTGCTGTTGAAAACCACATAAAATGTTAACTCCCCCACAAATAGCTTACTATTGACCAGAAGTCTTAACCAACAACAAGTGGTTAACACTTTTTATATGTGTATTATAGTTTGCACTCATAAATGCTGTTTTCAAAGTGCAAGATTTTTCATTTAGCGATTTAGCTGTTGCCCCAGATTCACAAATTTCCTTTTCTGTTTATACAATGGTTCTTCTGCCAGATTAATTTATTTTTGAAGGGATGGGCAATCACAGCTGCAGACTTCAACCTAGGATACATACCAGGCAACTCAGTGTTTCCCTGAAGCTTCTCGGGGGTCCTTCTAGCATCACTGGGCACTTCGTACGGGTCTCACAGACGTGCTCAACGTTTATGGTATTGAGCTCAACAATTAAAAAGCCGAGACCCAAGAGAGAACCATTTCCACCGCAGTGCCCAATTTACCAGAAAGATGAACTGCTCACTCACTAGCTCCCATTGTTTTTTTTTTTTAAACATCTGTGTATAAGTAAACCTGCACCATTCAAACCCAGGTTATCCAAGGGGCAGTTGATTATTATTGCTCTGAATCCTGCCAGCAATTCACCATGATTTAATATCCAGTTCATGGAACCTGAGACAGCATCTATCTGACCTCATTTGGAGCTGTTAGTGCCTGTAACTACTTTAGTCAGGAGAAACTTCCAGCTTGCCCCCATGGATTTGGGCCTTGCCAGCCTCCACAACTTCATGAGCCATTTCCTTGATGGTGTGAGAGTTCCATGAGATGTTGCGTGGGAGTATGGAACACAGATGACGGGGAGCAGATGATAACAGATGATAGACTATAGGCATTTGGAAAAGTTGGACATCTGGGACACCTTTAACTTCCACTTCATAGAAACCTGTTTGAGGTGATCCTTCTAAAAGAAATGCATGCAACCGATGACACCTCTGAGCCACATTTTATGGACTTGTGAAACTTTAGTGCTAAAAAGTACCTGAGGTTTATGATATGTAGACTTGTCTCCAGTATTGCTGGTGTTTACTCAGTAATATACCAAGTGAGTTGGATGCTTATTTTTCAATTTAAATAGTTTCCTTGGAGGAGAACATGCATATTAGCAACTTTTTGTTCTATCGATCGTGACCAGATCAAACTTTGACATATCAGTGGGCAAGAGACATCTCTTTTTTGACTGGGACAAGAGGTCTTAAAACTTTCTTTAAACTTCCCGTTACTTGTTTCCTTCCTCTTAGAACTAGCTCTTCCTTTACTCCCTGAGCCAACCTCTCTTCTTGCCATGACATCCCTTTCATGGCAGTGTTTGACATTGTTTGTTCAAGGTCATGCCTGTTCGGTTTCAGGTGGTTGTTTTAGCACCCCTTTCTCTTCTAAAAGAGCCTGTGGACACAGTTGAGTAAGCCGCCAGGCCAGTGGCTTAAGCTCACTGGTAATTCTTGGGAGAAGATGAGGCTGGCTGTTCTGGCGAAAATGGACAGTCTTCGGAAACCCAGAGCAGCAGCTCTGCTCTGTCTTATAGGGTCGCTGTGTGCGTGGACTTAAGGGCGGTGGATTTGGCTTTAGTTCCTCATTTTGCAGCATTTCTCTCAT
Source organism: Nesogale talazaci (assembly GCA_004026705.1). Taxonomy (NCBI): domain Eukaryota; kingdom Metazoa; phylum Chordata; class Mammalia; order Afrosoricida; family Tenrecidae; genus Nesogale; species Nesogale talazaci. Next base: position 47,763 of record PVJH01015216.1, read on the forward strand.
GGACTTTGCAAATGACAACTTTATTGACTCATGCCTGCCCTTAGACCTTTCTGGCCCTGGCTTTGAGTGTCTCTTCTTTGCACTGTTAGCTATTGTGGAGTCTGCTCCCAACTCCTGGTGACTTCATAAAACTATGTGCATTAATTGCTACCTGATCCGGTTTCATTTGGACCATTGTGCTCCATGGGCTTTTCAGTAGCAGATTGCTACACCTTTCTTGCTAAACCTGTCTTAGTCTGGAACTTTGGGCAGGATCTATTCAGCATCATAGCAACACACAAGCCTTCCGTGATCGGCAGGAGGCTGGAATGGAGCCCAGCTCTCTGTGGAAGGCAAGATTCTGTGCCCCAGTTTCATTCCCTTTACCATTGTGTCTATTCCAACTTACAGTAAGCACACAGAACAGAGTAGAACTGCCAGAAAGGGCGTCCAAAGCCATCGAGGGATCAGTGCTTTCAAGTCACCGACCTTTCTGTTGGCAACGGACTGCTCCTGCAGTCGCTGGGCCACAACAGCACCTTCCAGTGCAAAAAAAAAGAAAAAAAAATCCCCTTTAATAAAGTCTCCTCACTTATGTCCAAGGAGCCCTGGTAGTACAGTGAGTACAATCGTGGGTTGCTAATAGGCTTGGTGGTTCAAACCCAGCAGCTCCTTTACAGAAGAAATAGGCTGTTTGCTCCCGTAATGATGTAGTCTCAGAAACGCTAGGGAGCATTCTGCTCTGTCCTATTGGGGCATTATTAATTGGAGTCGACAACTAGATAGCAGTCGGTTGACGTTGATTACAAATGTCCAGACTTGGTTTTTAAAAGCGTGAAGGGCGGGCGTGGTGCCGCTTTGGCTTCGAGCTGAAAGTCAGCAGTTAGAGACCACCAGCTGATCTTCTACTTTACGCTCATGCAAAGCCCCTCTGTATTCCCATAGATAGTAGAAGAGTCTTAGAAACCCAGAGGGGAAGATGTCCCCGGCCTGTGCATCCACACCATGGCCGTGAGTGAGCGAAAGGCATGAACTGGCTGTTGGTGAAGAATGTTGACTACGCTGGCCTGCCCACAGAACCCACAAGCCTGTCTTAGAAGTACAGTCAGAATATTGCTTAGAGGTGAGAAAGGCAGGCCTGTGTTGTCAGAACAGACCAGTGTCCAGACAAAGTAGGGCAGCAAAAATGAGGAATTCCCTCGAAGAAATGGAGCGACCCACTGGTCTCATACATAGCCACAGTTGTGAGGGCGGCACAGGACTAGGCACTGTTTTGTTCTGTTCATAAGCTTGTTCTGAGTCAGAACTGGCTTCATGGCTACTAACAACGAAAAGGTTTTCACAAAATGCTCGCTGCTTATCCAGCACTGATTTTTGGTAGCAGTTTTGGGAGAAGTTTTGTACATTTTGTCTTTTACTCTTCTAGTCAAAGTAGCAATTTAATGAACTTTTTTTGAGGCTCACCAGACAGATTTTCCGATCTATAATTTAAAGAATATTTTTCTTTATAAGCAAATAATGTTTATAGTTTCAAAACAGTTTGCTGAGAATAACTCAGTCAAATCGTAGAACCCAGAAAGGTGAATTTCCTTCTACTAGGAAAAAATATATAACAGTACATTTTGATAGAATTGATTTGCACCTCTTCAGTTTCAAAGCTTTTAGCATTTCCTCATAATGCCTCTTAACTCAAACCTGTGTCAGCCAGCACATAATAAGTGGTGTGGACAGTACTATTTTTTCTCCTTCCCCGTGGACTTTCATATTGAAGTTCACAAAAAAACTTCCCTTTCTAAAGCACATTCTTTTTTTTTTTTTTTTTTGTGGGCATCACTGCTCTCCGGTGGTGGGAGTAGGAGGCCCAGCCCCACTCCTGGAATTGAACCTCCGTCCCAGTGGGCCGCAGTCCCGCGAACAGCCACTACGCCACCGGGACTCAGCCCCTAAAGCACATTCTTAATTTAGCTCTTCTAATGCTTAAACTTTATATTATGGATATTTTAAAACCTGCCTACAGTAGAGAACAAACCTCACACACTTATTACTAATTTCCACTTGGCATCATCATTCAGTTTTGCTTCCTTATGCATCAGGTTTACACAGCCCTGGTGACTTGTCAGGATAAGTACAGGGACTGCTAACTCTAAGGTCAGAGGTCAAATCCAGTAGCCTCTCCTTGGGAGAAAGATGAGACTGGCTGCTCCTATAAAGATGACTAGTCTTGGGCTAAGCCTCAGTGGCGTAGTGGTTGTGGGCAGGATTGCAGCCCACTGGGCTGGCGGTTCTTATCCAGCAGCAGCTCTCCAGGAGCAAGGCTGGGCTTCCTACTCCCAGAGGGCAGTGATGCAATAAAAAAAAAAAAAAAGATGACAAGTCTTAGAAACACTATGTAGGGTGGCTATGAGTTATGCCTTGATGGCAGTGAGTTTGGGGGTTGATTTTGGTTTATTCTCAAGCAACTTTTTCCCTGCCAATTCCAGTTTCATTACCCATTTAGCAGTGGGTGCTCCAGCAGTTTCATTCATCAACCCCAACTCTCCGCCATCGAGTCGATGCTGATGCATAGCAGCTTTGTAGAACTGGGTAGAACTGCTCCTGTGGATTTCTGAGACAGTAACTCTTTGTAAGACTAGGCAGCTGCATCGTTCTCTCATGGCTGGTGGTTTTAAACTATGTTGTGGTTTATAGCTGAATACGTAACCAGGGCTCCTGGTTTTGTTTAATAGTCCTAGCAAAAGTGCCCAGCCTGATGCCTACTTACCCATGCTGGATTATATACCTGCTGGCTGTGGGGTGTGGGGCTTTAATGACAGGCTAGGTTTCTACTGTTCCTCTTCCCTAGCCAGGAGGTCAAACCATATGGGCTGAGATTAAGGAATTGGGTAGATGCCTAAAGGGAAGTCAGAGTGCTGTTACCAAAAGAACAGGAAATGAATGTTGGGGAGACAAAAATAACACTGTCTAATGGAGAGAAGATCAAATTAATTGGGACTAAATTCCCTCTAGAAAACTCATAGTACATATTATCTCCTTCAGGCTCTGAGCAGTCTCATGGTGATAAAGCCCTTAAACTTTGTTTAGAGGTAAAAATGAACAGCTCATTTGGCAGAGAATAAAAGCATTCCCAGAAACAGTTTTCCCTTAAGCCTTGCAAATAATGTGCTTTGTAATGTACTTGCTAACTTACTACTTTTATTTGATCATCCTGTTTATCAGTCCTTGGAATTATACACATATAAGTGGGCATGCACACACAAACACACAAAACCTAACAAAACCATGGACTTTCAGCTGACTTAGTGAATTTTGCATTTCTTGTCATTGTATCTTGAATTCTTTATCTTGGACATCACATTACGTGCAGTTTCACATAAGGAGACCTGAAGGAAGATATGAGCAAATACAAAAGAATCTTAATAATAGCAAGCACACCGATACTGTTTTAATCACGTTAGCATTTCTGTGCTTTTTCTGGTGCTATTATAGGGCTACCCAAAAAAGGTATTGCACTGTTTAAAGAGTCTAGCTGCTAACCAAATGGTTGGTTGAGAACTACCAGTTGCTTCAAAGTAGAAAGATTTGCCAATCTGCTTCTATCGAGATTTTCTTGGCTTGGAAAACCCTGTGGGCAAGTTTTGGTTTATAGGGTTGCTCGATCCAGTGGCAGCGAGTTTGAGTTTTTCTTCAACCAGATTCATGTGAAAAGGAGAGTAAGCTAAAGCTTTTAATTGAGGTAGACTGGATAGAAAGTATATCTGTTGGGTTAGGGACAGGCTGTCAGGGCCTCAACCCTTCTTTCTGTACATACTAAGGGAAAACATGACAGCAGTGGAAAATTGCCAACAGCTGCAGCCCCCAACCTCTTCCCAAAGGGAACCTTCTTGGCAGCCCCTCCTTTAAAAACCCACCACTGCCGGGTGCAACTTCCCTGGGCTACTTGCTAGACCACAGAACCTCATCTGGGAGTTTCTTTTCGAATAAAGAACTATTACAGCCTCTTAACTTTTTCTCTTTTTCTTTTTCCTTGTGCCTTAGTTTACCTCTCATTTGCTGCCGAAACCTGGAAGGAGTAAGAGGTGTCTTGACGTACCCCTCCCTGCCCTCAGGTGAGTGCGGCACCCCTCTCTCCTCCATCCCCCCTTCTCTCGGACCAGACCTTTCAGCTGCCATCCGCCACTTCTGTGAGTGAGTACCTGACAGGAACAGACTAAATTTTATCTCTGTTATTTCAGCCACTGTCCCTTGCTGCTGGCTTCTTCCACCAGCGGCTCTGTCCATTAATTTCTGCTGAACCATGGGCCCACGTCAGAATCTCTTTATCTAAAGGATAGCCAGGGAGTTGGAAGGCTGCTGAGCCTTCCTTCATCCAAAGGTCAGAGACATTGAGGGATGCCTGATTCACTCTTCTCCTTTTCCAGTGGAGCTGGGAAGCCAGGCTCTCCCCTCCCCTCATTCTAGAGGCTTAGTTGCATATTCAGATACTGATTGTCTAGCTCCATCTCTTCCAAGAACCCTACAGCCTGGGAAACAAAAGTTTCTTTCCTCCCTTTTGGTTGTCTCCTAACCTCTCAATCCTTGGTTTTACACAAGATACCTGGCCCAAATGCCTTGTTTGTTTACTACAATTTGGTTTAGCCTCAATATAAACTAGATAATGGCAAATGGCCTAAGGTCCTCTATGTCCACGCTTTCTTCCTTCTACGCTCCTGTCTCTCTGTATTCTACCTGTCACCCGGCTCAAGTTCTCTTAGTCAAACACTCTATTAATTAGGCACCTGACAGTACTACTCCCTGGTCTTTCTCCGAACCCCATGACTCCTTGTCTGTGCCCCCAGTAAGACCTCCTCCATATTCTGGGTGCCTCTCACCATTACCCTTCACTACCCCTCTCAACTCCCAACCACCCCTCCACTGACCCTCCCACTCCAGGCCCTGAGTTCTCTCTTTGTCTCCCCTGTCAGTCATCATACCCCATCACACCAACCTCTTCTCTGCCCCCTATGGGAAGTTGCGGGCACTGAAGGTCTCATCCACGTCCATGTTCCCTTCTCTCTCAATGACTTGTCCCAAATTGAAAAGCGATTAGGTTCCTTTTCCAATGATCCCACCACCTACATCAAAGACATTCGCTTAGCTATCTCAAGCCTATGATTTATCATGGCATGATATTTTTGTAGTCCTTTCATCCACTCTTACCTCAAATGAAAGAAGTGCATTTTTTGCCACTGCCTGTAGCATGTAAACCAGGTTCATCTCACTGACCCTAACATGCCTGTGGGTGCCCCCAGGCAGGCAGGCCTGATGCTGGAACCAGGCTAGAGTTGCCAGACCAATACTCAGGCAGGTTGGCTGGCCAGGCCCGTGGAGATAGGATGCTCCAGAGTGCCTGGGCCAGTCTCCAGGCAATTTCTCACAAAGCAATTAATTTTGATAAGCTCAGGGAGATTACTCAAAGGCTGAATGAAAATCCGGCAGCATTTTTCAATCACCTGACTAAATCCCTAACCCAATACACCCACCTAGACCCACCCTCACCAGCAGGGGCCACTCTCCTTGCCACACATTTCATTACTTAGTCAGCTCTAGGCATTAAAAAGTTTAAAAAGGCCCCAAATGGCCCTCAGACTCCTGTCTGTAACCTGGTGAATATGGCCTTTAAAGTCGTTAATACCAGAGAGGAGCAGGTAGAGGTAAACAGGGAACCCCCAAATTGCTAGAAGGCCAACCTTAAGACCCAAGCTTTGATTGCAGCCCTGAGGCCCTTGGCAACCAAAAAGATGTTGGCATCCTTCCCAGACCCTGGAAACAGCAATTTCAGACCATATCCGGGAGCCTGCTTCAAGTGTAGCTAGCAAGATCACTGGGTCAATTGCTGCCAACAACCTATTCCGCCCAACAAGCTGGCATGCGCTCAACAGAGTCATTGGAGAATTGATTGTCCTTTGGTCCCTCCAAGTTCTGACTCTCCGTTGATGCTGCTGGGCCGAGCTGCCAAGGATTGATGGAGCCTAGACTTGTTGACCCCGATCACCCTCGGGGTGACACCCTGGGGTAACAATCAAGGTAGTGGGTAAGGTTTTGCCCTTTGTAGTCGACACAGGGGCTGCCTTCTCTGTTTTGCATTCCTTCTCTGGTCCTTTACACCCTTCCCAAGTCACTGTCATGGAAATTGATGGCTGTCTGTCCTAAGCACCCATTGTCCACTGGGCCCCTTATGTCAAGTGGATAGCAGGTCAATTATGTAAAAAATTAAGATGGAGACAGTAAGTTTTAAATAGAAAAGTATATAGAAAGCGTTTGCCAAGAAGTTAATGAGAAAGGAGAAATGAGTGTGTTCATTATTTTTTAAAAAAGGATTACAGTATAAGAAATATGAAGGGCACTGAGCTAATGATTCCCCGATGACACAGGAAAACAACCAAGCAGACATGGTTGTTCACAGCCTAATTAATTCTAACCAGCCTCACCCCATTCCCAGCCTCCTCTTGTCATTGTCCAAGGTCCAGCCACAGTATACAGACATGCAGTTACACTCCTTGCTCTCCAAGGAAGGAGCCTTAACCCAGAAAGGTAGGTAATACTGCAAGAAACGCTAGCCTTACCCCAAGCCCAGGCAACTACTTTTTTTTTTTTTTAATTAAATTTTATTGGGGGCTCTTACAGCTACTACAACATTCAGTACATCATTTGTAT
>PVJH01015217.1:0-54350 GCA_004026705.1 Nesogale talazaci
CTCTGAGGAATTCTACCCTCTTCAATTTACAGCTCATCAAAATGGAAATTTGGACATCTTGGTGGGACTCAAAATTTTTAAATGTTCTTTGTGTTTCAGGAACAAATACTCTCGTTATACTATTGAGTTGTATATGTGAACTATATGTCAATGAGACTTTAAAATCTTAAGAAATAAAACAAAGGGGGGGCTGAGCCCCAGTGACATAGTGGTTGAGTGTGGGACTGTGGCCCACTGGCTTGGTGGTTCAAATCCAGCAGCAGCAAGGCTGGGTAGCTCCCACGATCACCAGAAGGCAGTGATGCCCCCCCCCAAAATAAAACAAAGGAACAAAATTATAAAGAAAGATATAAAATAAGAAAAAAGGGGGGGGACTGATATATTATAGTGATGGGAAAAAATTCCCTGGCATATGTTTCCTGACATTTTCATTACCAATATTTTCTTAAAACTTCTTCATAAAAGCTCCTGTGTTCTTCAAGAAAATATATCAAAATTGCCCCTGTGGAATCCCAAAACACTTCTCTCCAAGGAGACTAACTCAAGTATATTATTGAGAGAAATTGTATGCAGTTATCGATTGATCACCGACATATGTTTAAACATCACTGAACAGTCCACTCAATAAGTGGTATTGTCATAACCTAACTGCCAGCCATATACTTTATGGACTAATTGAGTTGGTACATAACAAACCAACCCAACAGTTACTGTCTAAAATCGTAGCTTCTTATATTTCATTGGTTATAAAGATTATTCATTGGAAAATATGGCCTTGGTGACAGAAATGAAACTAGACATCAGATGAGAACAATGATTTATTCAGTATACATATCTTTTTCAACATGAACAGGGACTGTACACATGGACCTTACCAACCAGAACAAACAGAATGTAGTCAATTTGACTGCAGTTGTGAGAAGAGCCCAATATTATCAGTGAAAACAAGTCTAGGGTTTGACTGTGGAAAGGACCACCACTTGTTCCTATGTAACCATATATACTTGAGTATAAGTCCAGTTTTTCAGCACAATTTTTGTGCAGTTTTTATGCTAAAATTAGGGGTCTTGGCAGATATTTGGGTTGACTTATACTCAAGTATATATGGTGTGCAGTCACCTAATCTGGTATCAATTTGAGGACTAAGAGTGTACGGGTGGAGTCTAGCCTGTCAATCTGGAGATAGTCTATGAGACCTCTGTGTGGACATGGTCTTCTCCTCCAAGGATTCTGAGAAATCCGGTGGCATTTCTCCTTTGGAAGTGGGAGACTCACAACTCACTCCCTTGGAGACACTCAATTGACAAGACTGGCTCCCTGCAAGGTATCCCTGAAGAGAAGCCACATGGACCAACTCTGATATGGCCAGAAACCTGGACCTAGAGAAGCCATGCAGAGGCCCCTGCCAGAATTGAGATGTTTACAATGCCACTGGATCCAAAGGCAGTCTACCCATCTAGCTTGTGATCATCCTGCATTTGACATCATTGCATGTGTTTCATGATTCTGAATAAGACTTTATAGACTGGGATCAGAAAAATGGGCTACTTTCAGACTTGTGGGCTTGGACTGGTCTGAGTTGGGATATTTTTCTCATTGTTCACTTCCTCTTGTATATAAACCTCTTTCTTATACACATGTGTGTTTATGAATTTGTTTCTCTAGTGTACACAGACTAACCCATATGGTAAATCCAGATTGAACCTGAAGAAAATTAAAACAATTCCAAGAGTGAAAATACAGCTTAAGTATATCCCACCTGAAATTTAGAGGGCATCCCAAGAACAGATTTGATACCTTGAATACTAATGACTGAAAAAGGGAGAAGTTGTAAAATAATTCAAGAATAGCATACAGGAAGAATGCAGATGGTCATTTAAAAGAAAAATAAGAGCAAAATGAATGTTTAAGAAACTTACTCTTAAATAATTAAGTTTTCTAGGATCTCTAGTCTTCACAAAGTTTTCCATAGTTTGCTATGTATGGCCCACACAGTTGAGTACACTTACCTGTTGAAGTATCATCAGCAAAATTTTATTTGCCTGTGATATTAATGGTATTGTTCAATACCTCCAGCATTCGGTTGGGTCACTTTTCTTTGGGATGGCCACAAATAGGGATCTTGTTCAGTTGGTTCATCAAATAGCTATGTTCCAAAGTTCTTGAAGTAGATGAATGAATGCCACCAGCTATATAGTGTGATACAGATATACCATGTCTTAAAATCAGGAAGTGTAAGTCCTCCTACTTTGTCCCAGAAGCTACATCACTTACAAGTCCTAGACTCACATTTTGGTTCACTGAACTAGAACACTTAGTTTGGACCCCTTACTAGTCACAGAGAAAGTTCTCCCACCCTGCGTTGCCATATTGTGAAAAAGCACAAGCCATCCTCTGAAGAAGACTCCACATGGAGACACCCTGGGGTTCTGTGTTAGTCTGGGTAGACTAGAGAAACAAATTCATGGACACTGATAAGTATATGAGAAAGAACTTCATATACAAGAGCAACTGAATATTGAGAAAACATCTCAGTCCAGTCCAGATCAAGTCCACAAGTCCAATATTAGCCCATATGTCTGATAGCAATATGTAAAGTCCTCTTCAGACACATGAAACACATGCAATGACGTCGAGTGCAGGAAGGTCACTGGCCAGTGGATGGCCAGTCTTGTGGATCCAGTGGCACTGCGAGCATCTCTGCACTGGTAGGGGTCTCCACGTGGCTGCTCCAGCTCAGGGCACTAGCGTAATTCCATGCGTCTTGTCAGCTGCACTCTCTTCCAGGGAGCCACTGTGCATCATCCCGCCTATTATTTCCTTAGTGCCTCCACCTGAGATCACCAAGCTTTGACCTAATTGGCAGGTAAACTCGACCCCTTCACTCATAAGTCTCAAATTGACAATAGATTATGTAACTATAACAGGCTCTATAAAGAAAGATGCCAGAACCCATCATCAGTTCTTGCCTCCTGCTGTTTCAGTTCCAATCACGTCTGGCTACAATCAGATGAGAAATGTTGAGCCAGAACAGCTCGACTGTGTCCTGAAATAGCTGCCCCCCCCAGAAAACATGAATGGCTATAACATATCTGTTGTTTTAAGCCATGACCTTCTGAGCCATTTTTATAAAACAGCAAAAGGACAGTGACAGAGCCCTCAGAAGTACAGATTCCACTACCCAGTCTTGCCTGTGGCCAGAAGGTAAAAGGAGTATTTTCCCCCAGAAATCTTACTGCCTGTGAATGTTTGCACGCAGATCCTACGTCCAACCTGACCCTAAAGGATGGCTTTAAGCAATATGCTTGACTTTTCCCGGCTCAACATTGACAACGGAAAGAGAATTAGTACCTGTTTCCGATGTGACTCTTAAAAATAGTTGTGGAACAATAGTCATGCTGCTTCCCATGTAGGTGTTTAGGAAATCTCACTTGAGGCTTCATGTTCTCATGCCTATAGACTTTAAGAAATCAAAGTTACCCAAAAAATAGGCATTAATTCAATCACTTCTAGTGCAGCTCCAAGAGATCATTCTTGAGACTTAAGTCTCAGTTACTGTGGCAGTCATGTGCTTATGTTAATTTCATGATTGAGATGTAGGGGTGGAGTCTAGCCTGTTCATCTGGAGATAGCCATTGAGTAGCCAATGAGGCCTCCGTGTGGGCATGGCTTTCTCCTGAGACTTCTGGGAAATCTCATGCTATTTCCCTTGTGGAGATGAGAAGCTATCTTCCCATTTGTTGGGAGTTAGTCTCAGAGACAAACTACAGACAAGACAAGATGGCAGCGTCCGAGGAGCTAGAGGAGCCGGAGGAGAAGCCACATGGCCCTCCCCTGATGGAACCAGACCTCTGAAGCTGTAGAAGCCGCCTGGAGAGCCCTGCCAGCACTGAGTTGCTTCTACCATCACTAGATACTGTTGATGTACCCTGAGCCCTAGAAGCAAGGCGCCATGGGGAGACCCCTGCCGGCACTGGGACTCTGCACCCACTGGCCTGTGACTTCCTGAGTCGGAAGGAGACTTTATAGACTGATATCAAGCATATGGGCTAATATCAGATTTATGACTTTGAACTGGACTAGGTTGGGATGCTTTCTCAATGTCCCATTCCTCTTATATATAAACCATACCCTTATATCCATATGCATGTCTATGAATTTGTTCCCCTAGTTTACCCGGACTAACACAGTTACCTTCTGACTTATTCAATGAAAGGTGAAAGAGGTCTCCTTTCCATGGTTTGTAGTGGAAACATAGCTTCCCATCTGAAATCTCCCTTCTTGGCCTACAGGGAGACACTCGGTCGTGGAGCTCATTTTGTGAGCTTGTCTATCTGTGGGATCACAAGAAGCATCTGTGATCAGGATTGTTCTCCAGTAGACACCTCCTTTCAAAATCCCTTCTTTCCAAGTCAGAGAACCCTTCATAGCTAACCCTCTGGAAATAGCATGTCCTTAAGAATGCTTCTCTTGGGAATGAGCCAGGGAAGAATACGTCTCTGTGCCCCAGGAAGGAGGCAGTCATTTAATGCCTGTTCTAGGATCTAGGATCACTCATCCTGAGTGGCCTGACAACCAGGTGGGAAGCAACTTCAGGAAAAGACCTTAACCTTTGTTACTTTGGATGTTTTGAAGATACTGGAAAAGAACTTAGTGTGACTGCCTCTTCAGATAGGAATCCTGCAAGCAGAACTAGATCCTCCTCCTCTGAATTTTAAATTTGAGAATCTTTTCTGGAAAAGAAATTTTGATATGTAAGACACTATGCTGTCTTCTCAACCATTCTGATTTTTTAGTTAAAAAAATGGGAAGGCTATTGATGGATAGTAAGGCAAGCAAAACTCACTTTTTAAAAAACTGAAAACAGAGCATTGATGTTGCAATTAATTAGATTCTAAATTTTAAATAGTTTTATGAAATAAAATATTTTTATTTTGCATGCATCAAGATAACTGTTACCAACCCCACAGTTCCCCGAGGATGGGTTGTGTTTTGTAGGTTTTGTTACAGGTGCCATTTCCTTCATCTTCTGGTGCTTCCCATTTTTTCCTGAGTATCTGAAAACCGAGCATGAAGCAAAACTCCATTCTAAAACTACAGAATCTCTTACTTAGAAGAGCATTAAAAGTATTCATCATTGGAAGTATGAGATAAAGAGACTTTTTAAAAAGAAGATACAGACAGTTCAAGCCATTAGAAAAACTTAATGGACACTTTTCTGAAGTGTCAATTAAGAAATAATTTTTAAGTAGTTGGTCCTTTCAGTGGCTGCCTTCAGGCCTCTATCCTGAGTCATTTACTTTCTGTTAACAGATCTACCCTGGGTTCTTATTGGCATGTACTCCTGTGCCACCCACGTAGAACTCCAATGTGGACCCAAGGACTGCTGAGCTATGAACACTCTGTTTGTGTAATTCCGTCGTTGACCACCCTTAAACCTCAGAAGAATCAAAGGAAAGCAAAGATATACTGGAATGCCGCACCCGCATGCGTGCACGCGTGCACGCACGCACGCACACACACAACCTTGAGGGTACACATTCGTATGTGAGGCCTTTTAAGTCAAATTTAAGTTGTAAGGATCAGGAGCACCTATCTGTCGTTTTTACTTGCTTGGTGGCATGACCAGTAGCAAAACTGGATGTGCAGATGGCCGTGCCTGCCCAGTGCACCACCTAAAATACACGACTAACCACAGTCTGGAAGAGGAAACCTCCTTTGGTGCAAAGAGTAGATGAATTGTAAGCCCTGGGTCAAAAGGCCCTCTTATCCCTTCCCCCATATGTAAATAAGGGGTGTGTGTGTGTGTGTGTGTGTTGTGTGTGTGTGTTCACATGCGTTTACATGCAGGCTTTGTGACTTGAATCAGAATGTAAAGTCATGAGATGGTAGAGCTTCTGCACTCAGAAACTATAGATTAGGCAAAAATTGAAATGAATATATACTACTCGTTTGAATTTAACTACTTGATCTTCTTGCCAACACTAAAAGCTTGGTTTCATTTTTATTCCAATTTGTAAATTCAATTTTATACAGTGTTCTGAATTAAAGTGAGGGTAACATCGGTTAATTACAAGTTAATTTTGGCATAATATGGAATAAATTAGATGATTGCCTAGTTCACATAAACATATTATAATCATAAATTGGGAATTGAGACTGAGAAGGAAGCTTTGAAATTACTTCCCATCCAAACCCATCATTTTAAAGATGTAAACAAAAGAAGAAAGTGGAAATCCAGTGTGATTAAGTGACCAGCCCAAGGTCATACAGCTAATTAGAAGGCATGCAAGAACTAGATTCTGAGTCTCCTGCTTCCCCATATGGGTGGGGTTTTTTGTGTTTTGTTTTCCTATTATACCTCCACTTGTTTTGTTTTGTTTTGTTTGTTTTGTTTTTTGGGGTTTTTTGGGCATCACTTCCCCCTGGTGGTCGTGGGAGCTACCCAGCCTTGCTGCTGCTGGATTTAAACTGCCAAGCCAGTGGGCCACAGTCCCACACTCAACCACTACGCCACCGGGGCTCAGCCCTATATCTCCACTTTTAATTATTCACAAAGAGGGAACAATGACCTGAATTGAACAAAGTAATGAATAAGCCTCCACCCGCTTCACTTCTCCTGGTCTCTTTGAGAAAGGTTATTTTGTTATGTGGTTAATTATTTTTATACAATATTCAGCATCTAATGCAATATAGGTTCTCAGGAGGGGATATGTGTTGCATTAAATACATTGGATACTTGGGGGAGTCAGCTGATCTGTCTTTTGAAAAACAGCAGATCGATGTTAGCTTTAATATTAAGGATGATGAAGGAAGGCCGCTAACTAAGTAAATGCAACTCGTCTGGAATTGACACTCTCTACTTCTATGCAACAGAGAATAGAGCACGTGGAGCCAATAGAGACGTAGCAGGAAATAATGCAAAATAACCTTACTTATGTCACGTGAATGGGTCTTTTTTTTTCATTATCCTTCCTCAGTTGCCATTGAATCATATTCTAATAGGTATAACTCTTTTCCCCATATGTTCATAAAGCTATTCACATATAACTTAAAGCATTGTTATGGTACAATTGTCCCTGCACTTGTAAGACCTAAAGGTAGTTTGCTAGCTAAATATTTAGCAAAGCTATATTATGCATTGTAAAGACCTTTTGAAGTACAATTAGAGGACCTAGTTTTCCAATCGTGGACCTGCACTCATATAATGTGCGGCTTTGAACGAGTGCAAATCTTCTTCTTCAAAGCTCCCATTGTCTTTCTACCTTTAATATGGTATGACTCATAATCACAAAAGGCTAAATACCATACAAGACCACTATTGTTAAAAAATAAAAAAGCAAGAACTCATTTTCACACTAAAAGAAACATTATTTGAAATAAATATTTGTTGAAGTATATCCACAAATAATTATGCATGTAGGTTTGAGAGAGGATATATTTGAACACTTCAGCACTTTTGTTGTGAAAAGACTGTCATGAATGTGGTGAAGTACAGAGAAGACAAGATTATGAAAACCTCCTCGATACAAGCAACTACCTTGAGGGAATCAGTCTCCCAGCCCAGAAGCTCAGAGCTAGTCTCAGGGGAAGGTGAGTTGGTACTAAACAGTTGACAAAGACAGTCTTCTACATTCTGCCTGAGGAAACAGTGGCTGGGATCTTAAAAACTCTTGTACAGCTTCTAAGGTGCAAACTTTGGTTTCTCTCCCAAGAAGAGGAAAGAAGAGTGATGAAAATGGGAAGACTTAAGGAAACAATTAGTCCAGTGGCACCCATGGAACATGACAGCATCAGTCTCCACAGTCTTGAGATCTGAAAAGGATCACTCAATTTACCATAAAAAGCTTAAAGACATAAATGAAAGAAACACCCTTAGTATTTATCGGGGGTGGAATGTGGAGAGTGGAGAAGTCACTGTCTAAAGGGGAGACATATGCTAACTTGGACCAAGGGAGAGATAATATGCGAAAATGACCACTGGGAGACGTGCAAAAGTTAAAGGCACCACCGACAAATACTATTTTGTACACAATGCTGAAAGAATAGTGATCTACTAGTAAGTGTAAATAGTAAATAGACATACAAACTGAACCAATTGGGGGTGGGGTGGCTGAGAATAATATCCATAAGTACATATACAAATTTGACAGATATTTGTACATGAATATTTACCTATGCTGTAAATATATCCATGAATATGGTGAAACATGGAAGAGGGGTACAAAGTTATAAAGGTTTCTTAGATATAACTAAATGCCTTGAGGGAATGAGTTACTGGGTCTTTGGGTTCAGGGCCATGATGTTAGGGCACACCAAGGTCAATTGGCATAGCATAGTACACAAAGGTAATATTCTACAATCTACTCTGATAAGTAATCACTGGAGAGTTAAAAGCATGGTACTGGCCATTTGAGATGTAACTATGGATTTCTTCTGTCTAGCGGAGAGGATAGAAGAGTGACAAAGATGGAGTACACATGGGGACAAATAGTCCATTGAACCAATACACCACTCAGAAATCAGTCTTCACAACTGTGAGACTAGAGGACTTAGATGGTGACCTGCTCCCACTCCCAACTAATCTGAAAGAGGTCATATTAGAAGATCCTGGGTAGAGTAAGAGAAAAATGTGGAATAAAGCTCAAAATCATAAAAGAGAACAGGTGTAGTGGTTATTTAGAGATTGGTGAGATTACCAAGACTATGATGACCCTTGGTCACCTTTCAGGCCTGAACTGAACTCACCCCTATGGCTCACTTTTCAATTCAGCAATAGATCTCTGAGAGGATAATACCAGGGAGATATACACTCCCTAGGTGATCACCTATTTGATATCAAAGGGCAGCATTTATCCAAGAATGAAATTCAGAAGGATGAAGGAGGAATGAAAATAGGAACCATAAGGAGAGAGTGGGATAAGTATTGTCTCATGGTGAGCATTGTAATCAATGGCATGAAAAAAAAAGTATATGACTTGCTGAATGGAAAACTCATCTGCTCTGTAACCTTTCACTCAACTCACAATTTTTAATTTTTCTTAAAAACACATGGCCTAGTAAGCTAAATGAATTGTCAAATGTTTATCGAACACTACCTGGAAAAAAAAACAACATATCATGTTATCACCATCAAAAATCAAAGACTCACATTTGTTAGGCACAAAGAGGAGGTGAGCAGGGACAGGTGTTTAACAAACGAGCTGGAAGACCAAATCCACACAGTAATATGTGCGTACAAATATAGTCTCCATGCTAAGATCTGGTTGCATATCATTGGTTTCCTTTGAGGAATGGTATTTAGCAAGTCTGTATTAAGCTATGCATTAAGTTCCTAAAGCATTCCAAGAAAAGGAAAGAAATACAAGTCAGGCTTGAACTAAATGAAATTATCCCAGAACTGGAATACCAGTTTGAAAAACCACAACAAGATCAAGTAGTCCAAGTGTCTCCCTCAAACAGACAGGTTCAACTTATTGAATTCTGTACAGTCACATGGGACATTGTGCTCAGAAAGAGCCCACAACTACATATTACTGTTCTCTGGCTGCTGTCTTATAATCCTTAATAACTTTGGTTGTGGATTTTGTGAGTGAAATCTAATGGACAGTGGAGCCTGAACCATGATATGAAAGGTCGAACTTCCTCATGGTCCCTCCTCCTTTTCCCCAGGATGAGTTCTCAGTCACTTGGTTCTCCAGTCCCTAGAACCCAATACACATCCTTCTTCCCCTTCCAGTCCTCATGACGACTTCGACCCTCCTCTTCCACCACTAGTTGAGCTGTGAGCCCAGCATCAGTACAGTGGGATTAGGAACCTGTTCTCTCTAGCATCTCGGAACAGGGCAGAGTGGCAGCTGTTGGGCCATCAGCCAGAGGTTGTGTATCTATCAACAGGAACAAGCCCCTCCTTCACCCTCATCCAGACCCTGAGCACATTGCAGCCCCAATGGTCTGAAAACTTTGGAAACACCCATCCATTAATGTAGGTTCAAAGTACTGGCCCAGGCGATGGGAGATGACCTGCTCAACACACCTAGCTTTGATCCAATGGCAGCTGATACCTCTCGGTACCCAGAGGTCTGCAATCTACAACAAGTAAGGATCCTGAGCCCTGGCATCGTCGCCTTTGGCTGCTTGGTGCCTGAAGGATCTGTTCTTCCTCATCATGAGTCATGTTTGTCTCTGCCGCCTTAAGGGATGCAGGGAATGAGTGCACACTGTGTGATTGTAGTGAGTTACACTTTCTGGTATTTCCATTAAAAGCTAACATTGTAGAATGCAAAGACAAACAGGGGATGCTATGCAAATAACTTACTATTTGATTTGATTTTCGTTACCTAGTGACCTTGAGGTCCCTGGGTGGTACAAGCCGTCAGTGGGGTTCTCAGCTAGATGAAAGGTTGGCTGTGTAAATCCACCTCAGAAGAAAAGCATGGTGATCTACTTCTGGAAAAAAAAAAAGCCATGGAAAACCCACTGGAGCACATTCTACTCATATACATTACATTAAACCACAAATTAAAAACACGATGATAGGTTTATAAGCAAGACCACGAAAGAAAGAAAAAAGGCTTCATATGTATCTTTAAAATCACATAGGGTTTGGGATGTATTCACCCCTACTATCAGAAATAGAAATGCTCCACCAAAACAAAGCGAAACAAACAAACAAGCCTACACAGACCTGCAGGGATTGTGTAGGCTTTCGAAAGTTAAGGAAGTTGCACCCATCCCTAATTTCCTGCTTGTTTACATTTGTTTCCTTCACCCTTTCCTTGAAGATTTATCCAGTCTCTGGGAAAAACTTGAGTTTTAAAATGTGATTCTCCAGCAGCCGTTGTTTCACAATCACTTGCCTAACTTTTGCCAACCATTTTGAATCAAAGCTATTCACTAAATGCAAACTGGAGGCAGAAAACGAAGAACAATCAGCGCCTGGTGCACAACACACTTAATTTGGCCCAGCGCTCAATGGTTTGGTCTACTCCACCAGGTCGCCTTGCTGAGAATGGACAATAGCATGGAGAAGGAAACATACTGAATGCGCACAGTAATGAGTGTTGAATATGTGAGGGTAAGTCAGAAAGCATTGCTACAGGACCATGGAACCCTTGACTACCCCAAATCATTGATGTGTGAAGCTAATGTATCCAGCATATCGTCTATGGAGGCATAAACACTTGGGAAGGTGAAGTTTCCATTTCTCTAATCCCTGAAGAAGAATTCTGTTCTCTCTGATGCACATCATGTCAAAAATGGCAATTTGGGCATTCCTGGGGGAACCAAATTAGGTACTTTCCCAGTGATCTTTGAGTTTGAAGCATAGAAAGAAATCTGAATGCGCAAGATTAGGGCTTTGGAGTGAAATGTGCATAGGACAGCCTTGCTACCCTGGAAGAATGAGCAGATGTATGTTGCAATGGGAGAAAAAGTCCATGGCACAGCTTTCTTGACCTTTTTCTCACCAATGCAGTTTTCAGTTCTCTTAAAACTTCCCCTAATAAATTCCCATGTTACCCTGTGTCTTTTAAGAGACTATGCCAAGATTATCCCTTCGGAATTCTAAAAACACCTGTCATCACCCTCTGAGCTGACCTCTCTGCCGTGAATGTCACTGACCCATCAGATCCCCTCTGAAGCAGCTACATTGATTAGACCTTGTTTTGTACATTGTACTGGTTGTTTCAAGACTTAATCCTAGTTATGAATTGTTCCATAAGTGATATTCATGGATTTTGCTCTTGCTTAAAAAACTGATGGGAAGATGAGCTCTGCAAGTTGTCTGATCTTCGCACACCAGTTTTAGTGTCTTTTTTAAGGCATCATAAAGAGACCCAATCAAGTTTTCAAGGTGTAATTCCTCAGAAGCGGACAGTCTATTCCTTCTTTGCAGTCTGTTCTCAGTAAGAAAGCTACGGTGAAATCATTTCCCTTTGGGTCAGTCTACTGGTGTTTGAAATGACATCGTTTTGAAATGATCAATGACATAGCTTCTAGCATCAGAGTAACACACCAGCCAACCACCACAGTGCCTTGGTTATGTTCTCAAGAGAGACCTGTCCCTTGGAAAGGACATCATGCTTGGCAAAGTAGAAGGAGGGCTACAAAGAGAAAGACCCTTTACAAGATGAATTGACACAATGGCGGCAACAATGGGTTCAAACATGACAACAAAGAAGGTGTTAAGGGTCCAGTGGAGGTTCACACTGTTGTACATCAGGTTGCTATGACTTGGAACCACCTCGACAGTATCCAACCAGAACCAGACTCAGACAAGTGTTTTCTGAGAGAACTTGTCTGCAGCCATCCACTCATCAGAAGATACATGTTTAGCCATGTTTCGTTTGTAATAAACTAGTGTATATATGCACTGGAACCTGAGTAGCAGTTCTATTGTACTTACTCTCATAATTTACAGGAAAATATCATAGAAGAAAATTCTGTAGTAAGTCCATTTTAAGCTTGATGGCATTCAGAGAAACATCAACTTTCCATGTGGACACTGCTTTCTTCCTTTTACCCTAAATATCAACTTAAAATTATCTAATATTATTAACTTATTGTTTTCACTGTTGAAATTTAATTGTTCTTTATTTGTGCAGAAAATCCTTCTACACCTCTTTCAAATATATAGCCAGAAATATGATTAAGATAATGAAAGACTTTTTTTTTTGTTTTGGGGGGGCATCACTGCCTCTGGTGGTCGTGGGAGCTACCCAGCGCTGCTCCTGAGAGCCGCCTCTGGATTTGAACCGCCCAACCCATGGGCCGCAGTCCCGCACTCAACGACTTATGCCACAGGGGCTCAGCCAAAAGGATTTTGATAAACATTTTTAAATGGATTTCCATAAATGTTACAGATTTTCTACCTCTACAAACCAGTAGATCATAGCATCTTTTACAACCCTTAAATTTGTATAATTAAATTAATGATTTTTCAGTTCAAAGAGTAATAAATCATATCTTATTGCTGTGTTGATTGTATTCCTTTGCTCACTAATAAACCTGGATATGTATTAGTCATGAAGCAGACTGCCTTTTATGTCATTTTACAAAACTGAGTCAAAGAAAAAAAGAAAACTGAGTCGGCTAAGATGGAAGAAGTGAGTAACATCAGCTCAGAGCGTAAACTCAACCAACTTAGAAATGACATTAACAACAACAACAACAACAACAACAACAACAAACCACTTTGAATTCCTAAACTATCACTGACTTAGAAAATGTACACAGCCTTAATCAACCATCTAAGGGTTAGTAATGGATCAGGACTGAAGTGATAAGGTTCTTTCTAAGGCTCAGGTCACAAATGGGAAAAACAGGATGGAGCCCACCAGAGCTGGGAGAACAAACATGATTGCCCAGTACAAGTTTCCCAAGGAAGACTGGGGAAAAGTAGACAGTTTCCTACCTTCAGACATTAGGTGCATGATGTTTAGTGTATTTCCGATAGGACTTCAATTGAAAATAAATGCTCCTGGACTAAGGAGAACTGGAGAACAGATAATCACAAAACGACCATTTATGAAAGACAGACTACACTTGCAGATAATCAATTATCAAGTAGTTAATGTCCCACAGACAAAAACTAATGCTCCCTTTTAGAACTCGCTATCTGCTAAAAGCAGCACTGGACAGGCTCTATTGTACACAGTATTTTATGAAAATATCAAGTTGTATCCTTAATGCATGTCCAAACAAACCTTTCTTTGACACATCAGCCATTACTATCGTTTCCTCTGAGTGATATTTGTCTGGAGTGAAATAGAACAGTAACAACCTTTGTAAAAAAAAAAAAAGAATAGAAAAGTACCTCTTTTAAGAGATAGACTTTCAATTTATAAGCTTCAGATAGATGTAAGCTATGAGGAAATTGAAATGAATTTTGAAATCTTGCTGCTCAACAATACAGAGAAATAAAGTACTTTTCTGAAAGTATAAACAAAAATAGCACATTGCATAAGATTACCACTTAGTTATTTGGTCTTCTAATCATACTCTGTTCCACTTACATTTTGATCACAAAAGAATAAGTATCATGAAGCTTCAATCCAGCTTTACTTAAATCAGCCCTGGAATGTACGCTAATATCATCTTTCTCCTCTATTTTTCACAGCCCCTGCCATTGCTCCCCAAAAAGTTTTGTTGCTCTTGGGTGCCATTCTGTGGGTTTTGACTCCAAGCACGTACACTGGGAGGATGAAACACGGCCCAACACTGTGCCATCTTCACGATTGCTGCTGTGTTAGCCACCAGTGTCGCAGCCACTGTGTCGGTCCATCTCTTTGAGCGCCTTCCTTTTGTTAGAGGACCCTCGTCAGATATGAGGGCCTCCTCCATGGATTGCCCCTCCTGATCGCATGTCTAAAAGAGAGGAGGTGAAGTCTCTCCATTCTTGCTTCTTTTTTTTTTTTTTTTTTTTTTTTAGGCGTCACTGCTCTCAGGTGGTGGGAGTAGGAGGCCCAGCCTTTGCTCCTAGGAGC
Source organism: Nesogale talazaci (assembly GCA_004026705.1). NCBI lineage: Eukaryota > Metazoa > Chordata > Mammalia > Afrosoricida > Tenrecidae > Nesogale > Nesogale talazaci. Next base: position 14,487 of record PVJH01015217.1, read on the forward strand.
TGGGATCGAACCTCCATCCCAGTGGGCCGCAGTCCCGCGCACAACCACTATACCACCGGGGCTCAGCCCCACTCTTGCTTCTAAGGAGCATTGTAAAAGATTTGTTTATTTTTCTGGCAACCGATGGTTATTTCTTTGTTGTTGTTGTTGTTGTTGTTGTTGTTTTGTTTTGGCAGCACTGCCCTCAGGTGGTGGGAGTAGGAGGCCCAGCCTTTGCTCCGTGGAGCTGGAATCGAACCTCCATCCCAGTGGGCCGCAGTCCCGCGCACAACCACTACGCCACCAGGGATCAGCCCAATGGTTAATTCAGTATTTTTCACCAACTCCAAGTTTCAAGGGCATCCATTTTCCTATAGTCTTCCTTATTCACTGTTGTTTTTTAAAGGGGGGTAACGTAGGGTAAAAGGTCACAAAGAGACTAAGTAAACTATCAACAATCACTCACAGAACCAGAAACCCAAACTCCTGCTTCCTCTGGTGTAATCCACCAACCCCTCCAAGAAGCAGCCGAACATCAGCAGTTGAATTTTTCTGGGTGTGGCTGGAAACCAAGAGAACTGGAAATGCCACCAGCAAATACTAACTAGGAACTAGTGACCACCCACAGCTGGTCCCGAATCCCTACTCTCAACACTCTGTAGTCAATCCATTTTTCACATATTTTCCTGAGTTCTCTGGATATTATTTTAGCTCTGGAAAGAGGGTAGAAGATTGGTTGGAAAACTTGGCATCAACTGTGCAAATAAAATGAAATGAATAAGTTTTTCTTTTAAGAGAGTTTATTTCTTCAAAACATCAGTTCAGAAGCTGTGGAAGCAGCCGTGTTTAATTAAACAAATGGGAAGAAACCTCATATTTTCAGTGGAACAGACATGGTTTCTGCCATCTGTCTTTTTGCAATTGTACAGTCTCCACAGAGTAAATGTGGTAAAAAGAAATCATGATTGGTTTCTTCCCCAACAAACATATTTCATTAAAATTGTCATCACCTAACTTCTGTCAAAATTAGCAAAATGCGACCAAGTAGAAATAATAGAAATGGAATTTCCAATAGTTCCTTTAAGGTCCTGGTTTCTGTGATATGCTACTCATTTCTTTATTCAAAACATACACATATTTGTCACTTATGCTGAAATGAACAGTATTAAAAGAAAGTGCTTTCAGGCAGCTAATTGAACACATGTTTGTTGATTTTAAAGTTAGCGGGGTACCTGCAACTGTCTTGAAAATGTACAATTAGAGAAAATGCCAAAAACAAGACACCACATTGCTGAAACACAAACAGGAAACAAATCAAGAATCAGCAGATGACAGGAATCATTTTCCATCCCAGAAAAATCACTAAATACATGCAGGTATCTTTTTTTTTTTCTTTTGGCATTTGCAGGGTTGACATGATAATATCATTCATACTCAGAGGGATATTTTATGGTTAAGAAGAAGGTTTTAACAGTAAGCCCTTAGTAGTATTATAGTCATTTCAGAATCTCACCTCTAAAATGACTTACCATGTAAAATCAATTTAATCCCACTCCCCAAGTATCTCATGGGTCGACATATTTCTCTTCATTTTCTTTGTCATAGTACTAATCTACTTTGACGAAATGATCTCATATCCGGCCCATTGCAACCAACTCCTAACTCTTATCTCTGCCACTCTTCTCTGGAGCGATTAGGGTTCCCTCTCCTGAGGTCATACTTGGTGCCAATTCATAGCTGCCCTGGAGGGCAGGATAGACTTACCCCTGTGAGCTTCTGAAACCTTAACTCATGATTGGAGTAGAAAGCCTTTTCTTTCTCCCTGAGCAGTCACCGGTGATTTCACAATGATGGCCTTTCAGAATGCAACCCAGCAGGTACCCCCTCTGCCTCCAAAGCTCCCTCCAAAGCTCATGAACATGTAAATTTTTATGTTTCAAAAATATTTGGCCCCAGTTGCTAAGCCCTTATGGTGTAGTGGTTGTGTGCAGGACTGTGGCACACAGGGTTGACAGTTCAAATCCAGCAGCAGCTCTCCAGGAGCATAGCTGGGCTTCCTACTCCCAGCAGGACAGTGATGTGGAAAAAAAAGAAAGAAATATATATATTTGGCCCTGGAAAATAGCTCTCTCTCTCTCTCTCTCTTGTTTCCAAAGTAGGCATATACTTGACTTACTGCCTTTTTATATTCCTATGATGATACAAAAGTGCCAGTTTGAGTGTTCTTCCTTCTGGATCATGTTCATCTGAATCTAGAACTGAAATATGGTTTTTAAAAAGCTAGACAGGTGATAGTTTCATACTCATTAATCTTATTTTTTTGGGGGGGCATCACTGCTCTCCGATGGTGGGAGTAGGGGGCCCAGCCCCACTGCTAGAATTGAACCTCCATCCCAGTGGGCTGCAGTCCTGCGCACAACCACTACGCCACCGGGGCTCAGCCCTATACTCATTAATCTTAATTAAAATTTCAAGCCTAAGAATCATTGTGTACAGTAGGACAGAAGTGTGACTCATGTCACATTTGACATTTTTTGCATGAGAAGAAGCACTTTCAAGAGACACACATCTCTTGGTTGAGCCCGCTCAACACCCAACAACCATTCTTCTTTGGAGAACTGTGCCTCACTTATTGACTATGCTGTTGTGAGAATCTAAATCATGGAAATGATCGTTTTTATCCCAGGTAAGCCAACCAGAAGTGTTCTTCCAGGAATCTGAATCTTGGGCAAATAACAAAGGTCAAAAACAAGGTCTAGGGCTGAGCCCCAGTGGCGTAGCGGTTATGCGCGGGACTATGGCCCACTGGGACGGAGGTTCGATTCCAGCAGTGGGGCTGGGCCTCCTACTCCCACCACCGGAGAGCAGTGATGCCCCCCCCCAAAAAAAAAAAAAAACCAAGGTCTAGTTTATTCATCCAGGTGGCAGTGCTGTCAAGAACTGTCCTCTGGTGTCTGCAAGGTATACTCCTAGAGCTTCTCCAATTCACATCTTTTTGGAACCTTGGCAAGCTGGATTTGAGAGCAACATCATTCTAGTAATTTCCTTTTTAAAAGTTAGTCAGAGTTTACTTCCGTTTTTTGTTTTGTTTTGTTTTGCTTGCAACCAAAGAACCCAACTTCGTTCTGGACGCCTCCTGCCTACTGGATTCCACACCCTTGGGTTTAAATCCTTCTGATCAGGTGTGGTTGATATTGTTAGGTACCATGGGGTAGTTTTCACCTCACAGTAGCCCCAGGGAAGAGTGGACCTGCTCCACAGGGAGAGAGCCTGCAGGTCTTTCTCCTGCAGAGATGCTGGGTGGATTGGCAGTTCCACCCTTTCCATGAATGGTGGAGGACCATTGTGCCACCAGGTCTGTCTCTGAATTTCACAGCCAAGTACCTGATACAATAAATAATGAAGAAGAAGTAACCGGAATTCAAGTAGTTCTGGTTGTGTCTGTTTAATGTCCTCTTAGAAAATGACTCTAAGAATATTCTTAAATCTTTTCTGCCATCCAACACACATACTCACATAACATTTGAGAAGCCATGGAGCCTGCTATCCATTTGAACTGAAGTAGCTGAAGCACACATAGCTTCCCGAGACTGACAGGATTTACAGCTGAGCATTTTCATCCAGTCTTCAGAAGTTCCAGCACATTAAAATCCTGTCTTATAATTTGTCTCATAACTGAGAGTCTGGACGCCTCCTGCCTGCCTAAGCAGGCCATCAGATGGATTCCAGAAGAGCTTTGGGAGTGACAATGTGGTGGTCATGTCCAGTGCAGTAATGTCTCAACTGATCCAGAGTCCAGAATCACCTGAGATACAAAGTTCTTGTAACTGCATTGAAGACTTTCAAGTTTTCTATAATACCAGTTATCTGTAATACTGAACTTTATGCATATATATGTTAAACCCTCTGAAAATAACCAAAGATAAATAGATATCCCTTGTGGGTGCATATATATAAATAGGAGTTTTCTTTTGTTTAGATACTGATAAATATTGTTTCTCTTTTGGAAGGCAATGAATTTTATGAGCTAGCACTTATGAGTGGTAAGGAGAAGTTGTCTAGAAGCAGGTGGATAACAATCACCAGCACCGGACCTAAGGATTTGGGGGCACAAGACATTAGGCGTCTCTAGCCTGCAGCTTGTGACCGACCCTCCCATCCTCCACAGTGGACTGATATCTTAAAGTCAATCAAAGAATCTATCATCCTCAAAACCTCTTAAGCTCTGCATGGAGTTGCATTACTTACTATCGGGTTCTCCAAATGTTTGGCAATCGTGAAAGGTTTGGAGCACAACCAACGATTAATTCAAGATCAAACACATCATGAATCTTAGAACAAAGTGACTAGACATCCCTAGAGGGAAGTTTAAGATACCCTGTTCACTGGTTTTATGTGCCTAGAGAATCCTATTTAAGACATTGATAACCCAATTTTTGAATGGGGAGTTTCACAAAACATAAATTCATAAAGACCCTGATTGCTCTTTCCTCTTCCCTCGGCTTGACATACTCACCTCTTCTCACCCTTACCCCCACCCCCCAGCATTTCCCCACTAACTCCTGTTGGTAATTCCCTTGGAAGATAGTACTCTCGAGACTAGCAGAAGAACTTCTGTTTTGTGGTCCCACAGCACCCTGCATTTCCCAGCCTCAATACGAATCACAAGTACATCGTCTTATATCCTGGATTGCATACTGCCCTTGGATAGACACAAAGTATCTTTTCCTTGATCATACCCAGAGCATCTTTCATAGTGCCAGGATATGGAGGGGAATTTTGAATAAATTATTGCTTACCAGTATTTTTGAGTAAATGATTGGTTTCATAAGACTAGGTAAAAAGATTAGTATTCACGAAGTCTCGTCTGGGTAGACTAGAGAAACAAATTCAGACAGTTGTGTATCAGAAGAGCTTTATATATGAGAGCAACTCAACATCGAGAAAACACCCCTATAAGTTGCAAGCATATAACTGACCTCTGGCTAGCCAAAGAAGAAAAACTACCATGAGGTGGAGACCACACAAGGATCCACTCTCCCACTTTATGATTTGTTTCTCTAGTACCCCACTTGCAAAGACCCATAATGTGTTAGTCCAGTTAAACTAGAGAAACAGATGCTTGGAGACATTCATATGTGTTTAAGAAGGAGCTGTATAGGGCTGAGCCCCGGTGGCATAAGTGGTTGAGTGCGGAACTGCAGCCTGCAGGCTTGGCGGTTCAAATCCAGCGGCGGCTGGGTAGCGCCCAGGACCACCAGAGGCAGTGATGCCCACAAAAAAAAAAAAAAAAAGCTGTATATAAAGAGTAATTGTACATTAAAAATACAGCTCAACCCAGATCAAGTTCATAAGTCTGATATTAGCCCATAATATGTCCAATGAAAATCTATAAATTCTTTTTCAAACTCAGGAAGCACAAGCAATGATGTTACATTAAGTAGTGGCAGAAAACATAAACAGGTATTTAAAATATGTGTATACATCATATACAAACAAATGTTGATTATTTTAGATTTATCATATTTTTTTCTACAATCATTGCATTCATGCTTGACCTATTTCTACTCAAATGTCTGTCGATTCCACCATCTTTTAAGGTGTTTAATATATTTAACCTAGGAATAAGGCCCACTGATACTCTGTTATTATGTTTAAAACTTTTGTTTACATGTAAATTCTGTGAAAGAATGACCCAGGATGGTTTAAAGGGTAACTAGTTATCTATATCTCTTATGATTTGCAGATCTGGGCATCTGTGTGTACATGGGTCTGTATGACTTTTGATGTAAAAAAAAAAAAAAGATGATCTCCTTGGGTTTCTGTTGGGAACATTATGCCAATTCCAAAAATAACATTAAAATATCTCTTACTGTGCTTTTTTTCCCTAGAATGACTGTTATCAAGGTTTTCGCTGGTAATTTTACCATCACAGCAGGACTAGGGATTTTTTTTTTATCCCTAACCCAGAAAAAGCATTAGGACCAGCCTTGAAATGAAGGTTTTCATAATATTTAATCTATTTTTTTCTTCCTTTGCAGCAGCTTAAGTCCCATTACTCCTGGTCCAGTCCTTGTTGACTAATGAGGATAATTGGTCCCTTTCCTCCTGAAAACATCCTTTTATGTATTTTGGAGAGTTCTTAGGGCCCTTTTCAGTTCTCTTCTCCAGGCAGAACAGGCTGATTCTCTTAACCTTTCCTCACAGGGCTGATTTTCCAAACCTTTGATCATTTTTGTTCTTCCCCTCTGAACTGTCTCCAATTTGTCTGTCTCTTTCAAAACGTGGTGCCCAGGAGAGAATTCAATCCTTCAGTTGAATCTTAACCAATCTGGTATTAACCTGGCCAGTGATTTAATGGGTATGTAATAGAATCTTAAATATTATGTATCCAGATTCTAGTAGAGGAGTCCCTTTAATTTTTTTAAAATAGAAAAATGGAATTTTAATTTGACACTTGGTAGCCCTACATATGCCATATAATTTGCCACAGTATTTTAAAAGCTATAGGATATAAATTTTTAGAGGGAGGAACTTCACAAAGAAATAGAACTGTACTAAAACTAACTAAGATTTCTACACTCTCCTCTGTCCAGCTGCTCTGTTGTATATGGTCTGACATTGTGAAAGGATTTACTGTGTGTCTGTTTCGACAAGGCCTTTATTTCATGCTAACATTGCCTGGGCAATCTCCTGAGCATAAACTTTCACCACAACTCAAAGTAATCAAGGGGGGATGATTTTATTTATTTGTATCTCAGATTAACATTCTACTAACAGCAGTAGAATAAGGGGAAATATCGAGGAGGACACTAGTACATATTTTACATCATTTTTAGAACTTTGAAAAATACAAAGGGATTTATAAAACAACCGTTGCTTGTGCAAGATTTAATGTCTAACATGAAATGGTAGGAAAACGGTACCCTGCAAGTACGAGTTAAATGGTAATTTAGAGAAGAATGAATTCAGAACAGACTTGAAAAATAAAGAAGAGATAAACGGTTTCTTAAAAGAGGTTTTAAAATCAGCCTTGGAAAGGAGCGGCAGCACAGAAAGAGATATCCCAAACTGCGGGAAGAGGAGGCAGATGAACGGGATGCGTCCAGAGGCGGAGTGGGGAATGGGCGGAGGGGCTGCGGGAAGGAAGGGAGATGGGCTGTTCTTAGGAGCGGCTTGAAATACAGGCAGGCCCGTTTGAACTCAATGGGGTGGACAAGTGGGGGGAGCGAACTGGGCTGATGAAAGTTACGCTTTGGGACGATTAGGCCGGTGGCAGCCTTCTGGGTGATGGGGCGGTGGGGGCGGGGCAGTGCCAACGTAAATGGAACACCTGTGAGCGTTCCATCCATCACCGAGCGCTTAGGGCTGTCAAACAGCCTTTTAAATATCACAGCCCAATTATTTCCTTTCGCTATACTGCGAGGTGACTTTCATACAAGTCAAAGAAATGCTCAGAGTTAAACATTGCCGTCTTGGTCCATCAGCACATGTATTTGAAGCGCCTTGCAGACTCTGATGGGCCGTTTAAATGTGGATATTAGTAGATATTCAACTTTCTCAACTTTAAACATTTTAACTCTGATAACACTTTCTTTGAAGGGGATGGGGAGAGAGAAAGACTGAGCAATCGTGGAATCCGTGTGACCGCTAGATGTCACTGTTGCTAGGCTACCTCAAGGTTGTAAGTAGTTTTCAGAAGGCTCAACTTGAACTTCTGGGTCACTGAGTTTAAATTTACTTGACAGCACATCACGAAATATTTGGTAATATTCTTTGCTTGGAAATATACCTTATTGAATATTAATGTGGCCATTTCAGCTTTCTTTTGACTAATGCTAGCCTAGTTTATATATTTTTTTAATATCTTTTTTTTTACCCATTTTCTTTTAATATATTTCCACCTTTACTAACCAAAGTGCATTTCCTACAGGCAGCATTAAATTGCTTTGTTTTATGTATATATATAAAGAAATTCTGTGTTTTCCTTTTAAGAGGAAAAAATTAAATCCGTAGTACCAAGAGCCCAAATGTTTCCCAACCCAGCTATCCTCATTCACTTTCTGCCCAAAAGGCAATGTCAGGCATTGTGATCATGTCTAAAACAAAGCAGTTTCAATTACTTGCTATGAGAGACTCTCACATGTAAAAAGGGCAGGGCTATTTCAATTTGCGTAGTTACGGGTGACTTGCGTAGAATTTTATCAAGAACTTTCTTTAAAGGGTTAGTCACTCCGACTCTGACTTTGATTGTTCAAATCACTGCTCCCTGTCACTGGTCTTTTGCTAAAGCTCAATTCCATATTTCTCTGTTACTGTTTCATTTTGGATGGATCATTTGGAAGACCAGACAACATTTTCCTCATGTATTCATATGATCCACATTATGGAGTCATTAAAGATAGTTTGGATATTTTTCTTATTTTAGATGTTCAGGATAGCTTGATATCTGAGCATGATATTCTGTGGAATGCTTGTCTGCCTGATAAGGATTCTTCAGTAGCTCTGTTGTTAGCATAGTCCACCAGCCAGTTGGAAAAAAGAAAAATGATGCTTTTTATGGAATCATTTAGAAAATAATATTTTAACTGTGCACGTATATATATAGGTGTGCACATGTGTGTGTGTGTGTATATACATATATATATATATATATATATATATATATATATATATATATATATATATATATGGCATGAGGGCTGAGCCCCAGTGGCATAGTGACTGTGCCCGGGACTGCGGCCCACTGGGATGGAGGTTCAATTCCAGCTCCACAGGCGCAAAGGCTGGGCCTCCTACTCCCACCACCAGAGGGCAGTGATGCCTAAAAAAACAAACAAAATAAAATAAGATAAAATATGTCATGAGCATCCCTTATACACAAGGGCTTCTTGAAGCTAAGAAAAAGAAAGAGAATAAAAATTCAGTGAATTTTTCTATGAAAAATTTTGGGGAAAAAAAACATATTAACTGAAATATGTTTAACCCAAATTCTCGTTGGTTTGGATTGTTGGCTGGTTGCTTTTCTCCTAAGATACTTGTAACAGTTGTGTTTAAATTAAGATAGTTATTGTGCAGATACTCAGAACAGACGCACTCAAGTGGAAGCCAGGATTCTATAAGCATGCAGTCTTAAGCTTCTGGATACCCCCACGCACACACACCTCCTGGGATTACAGAAGCACAGTGTTCTAGTCCACATCTCAACTTTTGACTGTAGTTCTGTAAGGGAGTTAACAATGAGGACGTCATACCAGGGAGCAGTGATGCCAAAAGGAAAAAAAAACATTGAGGACGTCACAAAATATCATTTCATTGAACTCAAGCCATTAAAGAACAGCATGCGGAATTGTCATTGAAGCTCATGAGAAGAGGTGTGGATTTCTTCTTGGAAAGTATTTTTTAAACATTTAGATGCCTTTGAATCTCATCCTTTTTTCTTGAGCGCCAGGTACCATGTGAAGCCAGGTCTTTGAATTCTTGCAGGAGAGATTACCTTTCTGCCAGGCATTGGCATCTCAGAATGACTTGCTCACCTTCTCAGCTGTACAAAACAGAAACTCCGCCCACGCAGCGATTGCAGCAGGCTGGACCTTCCAGATGCAGGGGCATGTGTGAAATTCAGAAAACTATGAGGGTGGAGACCGTCTGGCAGGACCTGGACAAGGCAAACTGGTCCAGTGGTGGACCAGGGGCCAGCTTTGTCAGGGCACCCAGGAAATGCAAGGGAGGAAGCTTCTTGCTTCTCACCTCTTCCCTTTAGAAGAAAACTCTTTTCTCTATATCTAAAAGAACGCTCCACAAGGGACAGAAAACACTATTAGTGTCTTTGCCAGATTCCCTGCCATTTAGAATTGTGGGAGCAGAAAATGTTCTCTCTATCCATGTGTAAAAAATGGAGAAAAGCAGGCCTATATCCATCTACCCTATTTTACATGCTCAATGAACATTTCTTTTTTTGGGAGGGGGGAGGGGCATCACTGCCTCTGGTGGTCGTGGGCGCTACCCAGTGCAGCTCCTGAGAACTGCCGCTGGATTTGAACCGCCAAGCCCGCGGACCGCAGTCCTGCACTCAACCACTTACGCCACCGGGGCTCAGCCCCCAATGAACATTTCTTTAAAACATCATATACTATGATGAGTTCCAGAGTGGATAGTTCATGTGGAGATTCTCATCCATTGTTTTAATTTTAAAGAATGAATGAACATTTCTCCCCATAAGCATATAAAATATGAAAATAAAGAAAGAGCTATGGTGGTCAAATAAATAAGACTCACACCCCAAAAACAATATGAATAAATTTTTAAGTATTTTTGAGGTTAACAGATAATTTAAAAGATGATCCTTTTCATTGTGAATATAAACTAGAGGTGTAGAAATCTCAAATTGAGATCGTAACCATTTCATTATATTTTTCCTCTGTTCAGGAAGTCAGAGAGCTTAAGCAATCTGAAAGGGAAAAGAAAGTATTTGGGAATCTCTGTGTTAAAATGTTTATTCACAGAGAAATTTACATTTTCCCAAAAATCATGTTTGGGGAATTCATTCATTCATTCGTCAAATACTGAAGAGCAAAAACAACTGCTAGAATTCTCAATTCTATCAGAAAACACACAAAAACTTTCCTAATGTATATGATGCAATAATTTTGGTAATAGAGATGGCTATTTCCACTGAAGGTCAAAATGTGGTAACAATAGAAAATCAGACAGTTGGCAACAATCCCAGGTTGAAACTTTCTGAAAAGTATGAGCTCTTTTTAACTTGGAGAAAATAAAACATTTTTCATTTAGTTTCATGAAAATATCCTTTCACATTGACTCTTGGTTCTTGGAAGTGGAGAGTGCTGGCATGTTAACTCAGAAGAACGTGTCAGTGCCTTGACAACTCTGCATGGAAGTGTCCCAGGAGATAAGTGCTTTACATTGGGGCTCCTCCCGAGGTCCCATTGGAACTGCTCTTCTCCGGATGCTCCCACACTCCAACACGGGCCCCGGGCCAGTTGTCTACCACATCCCGAGCAAGGAGAAGGGATAGGAAATGGAGAACTTGACTTTCACAAAGCCAAATCCTGCACAGTCGGAAGAGGAGAGAGGAGGTTACTATAGGAACACTCCTCATGAACTCCTTCATTCTATTCAAAAATACATTCGTCCCACACTCACATCTGTTTCTCCTGCCTGGCCATGCAGAGGTGCCTTGGAAGGAAGGCCTGGAGATTTGGTTCCAGAAAACCTTACGGAGCCCAGCTCCACACTGGCTACCCCGAGTTGGAGTCAACTCAAAGGACGTGATCATGGGAGAGGGCGTGCGTGTGGTTCCATGGTCAAAGGCACCCAGACGGGGGCTCAGGTAGAGGCAGGCTGTATGAATTGGACAGGGATGATTATTCTGAGGTTTCATGCTGATAGCGTGGAAGGGCAGCAAACACCAACAAACAGAAATGCCTTCAGCGAGACTGGCACAGTGGCTGCAACCAGGGGCTCGAGCCGAGGAAGAGTTGTGGGGATGACGCAGGCTCACGCAGTGTCTTGCTCTCCTGTGCACAGGGCTGCTATGCGTGGGGACTCACTCGATGACCATTAGCAGCTGCATCAAGTGCCCATCTATGCTAGCTGCAGTTCCCAAGTCTTTCTCTTCATCTCACTGCATCTCAGGCAGCTGCATTGTATACTTCCTCTTGTTCTCTATAGCTAACCAGCCCCTCTCTGCAAAAAATACAAGTGTGAATGACTCATACGAGAACAATGCAACAACTCTTACATTTAGGGAGATTGGTACACTTGAGGGAAGATGTTCTCAGACTCTGACTTACCCCGAAAGCTCAGGAGGCCAGCAGAACAGTAGTTATCACACAGGCAAAAAAAAAAAAAAAGAAAAAATCCAAGTCTTTGAGTGTTAAAAGTGGAAGGCGTCTGCTCGCGGGAAGTAGAGGATGCATAGCATCCCCAACACTTGCTGTGGAACATTAAAGACACATCTTTAAGACATGCATTTGCAACAGAGGCATGAGTGCTCCCCACAGCAATGAACTTGGTTCTTGATGGCAAAACAAATCTTACTTCGTGTATAAAATTAGATGTGGGTGGGCAGCGGGGATAAAAAAAATAATAATAAAATAAAATCAGATGTGCACAACAGATACACAATCAGTTTATTTCACGGCATGGGCCAGCTCCTGGTGACCCTCTAGGACAGAGTGGATTTCTGAGATCGTAATCTCTCCAGAGATGGAGCATCAACTAGTGGTTTCCAGCTGCTGGTCCTGCCCTTAACAACCCATCAGGTACTATACCACGCTGCCAGGGCTCCATCAAGGACCAACAAGCAGACATGTTGGTTTTCTTGATTCACAATATATGTTGCAGAGTCATTGGAAATAGAGACTTTCTGAATAGGGTTCCAGAAGGGGAGAGTGGGGAAGACAAGAAGTCAACATCAATGGGTACAAGAGAGAAGAAAAAAAGCCAGAGCTGACTGCATAAGCTTGTTTCACATGCTTGAACTACTGAATTGCATACTATGTTAATTATAGCTCAATAAAAATTGGAAAATGGGCTGAGGTCCAGTGGCATAGTCATTGAGTGCGGGACTGCAGCCCACTGGCTTGGTGGTTCAAATCCAGCCGCAGATCTCCAGGAGCAAGGCTGGGCCTCCTACTCCCACCAGAGGGCAGTGATCCCCCCCCCCCAAAAAAAATTGGAAAGTATGGATTTAAACATTGGTTAGCAATATACTTGGAGCTCCCTCTGAAGCTCTCCAGCTCCCAGCTTCCTGCCCACGCTGTGCATGGACCAGGCTGTTGAGATCATGGCCATCCAGAAGGTTGCATCACTGCTGCATGACTGCTGCATCACTGGACTATTGGTGATACCAACTTGGGGGAAAAGCAATTGCAAAGACCGTAATACAAACCCAAGGTCTTCTGACACCTGTTACCTGATCCCATTGACACCTCATTATCACACGGGCTGGTGTGCTCCTTCCATGAGGGCTTGTTGTTTCTCTGTTAGAGGACCACTTGTTTGACTTCAAGACTTTAAGACCCCACATGTTATAACTTATGGTAGCTACACACCATCAGTTTTCTTCACCACATTTGCTCATGCACCCATTTTGTCTTCCGTGATCCTGTCAGGAGGGTGAGCATGACAGAATACCAGGGTGTTAGAACAAAGAGTTCTTTCCTTGAGGGAGGGCTTGAGAGAGGCCCAAAGTCCACCCACTTCCTCAATGTATTGCCATATAAATAAAGCCATGGCACTCTTATTAAAAAAAATTGGAAAGTACATATTGTGGTATTTAAATAATTAAAATTTGATAAGCACACACAGAGAGAAGAGAGAGACTTTAGTACAGGGTAAGCAGATGCCAATAAGGACATCAAATGTATAAAGGGTATATCATCAATATCATCAAGATATATTTTAAATGCTTTTAATAATGTGAGGCTGCATAAATAAGGGATTAATAATGATACAAACGACAGGATGGACAAGGGTGGTGGTTTGGTAGTTGCTGTCAAGCCCCCCAAAGCAGAAGATGATGCCCAGTCGCATGGCATCATATGCTCCGTGGTGCTGTGCCCAGGCCATCGCTGCAGCCACTGCAGAGCTCCAGTGCCTTCCCACCGAGGAGAAGCATTTTCTGGGACATTATGAAGATCAGGGGTAGCTCTATGGAGAGAAAGATTGGGACAGGAGACAGGAAGGATTTTAGAGAACAAGTAGAATTTGAATTGGGCCCTGAAAAATAGGAGGAGAGACTGGCTCAGATGAGTCTGGAAGGCTTTCCAAATGCATAAATGGCATTGGGTCGAAGACTGGTACCAGAATGCAGAAGTTAGACGGTCAAGCAGAGAAGGAGGATGAATTCAGGGGATTTAGGAGAGTGTAGTGACCGGAGCTGAATTCTGGCCAGTTAGGATGTATGTCACCCTGGGTGGTCTACCTTTTTCTCCTGATTCCCAGCTGAGAGACTAAAAGTTCTTCCAAAGGCATTAGAGCCCCATCACCCTGGGAAGTTGAGTTGTTTACCAGATTGCATGAGGTTGAGCTGAAGCCACTGAAAAGACATTTCAACTGAGGATAAATGGAAACACTGGCAAGAAAATCCTCATAGGCCAAATGAATGCAGACAAGTCCTGGGGCAGGAGGCAGGCTGGTTCAGAGCCTGCCAACCCTGAAGGGGACACTGCCCCCAGGAAAGACACAGGGTGGCAGCTACCAAAGTTGGAGAGGAGGGTCGGGATGGACCAGAAGATTGCAGCAAGGGAGAGGAAATGCATCCAAGAAAATACAAGTAGGGGGTGACTTGGTGTCAGATGCCATTGCTATTTGAACCCCCAAGGCTTAAGGAAGAAAGATCCAGAAGACTTGATTTGACCCAAGGTTACACGTGGATTGTAGAAGGAAAGAGATATCAGGGGGAAAGGAGGAGGTGACAAAGGGACAGAAAGAAAAGAGACAACAGGACAATATTTACGAATATTGTTGACATCAGATATGTCTTGCAAGAAGTACAGCCAAATACTTGCTTAGAAGAAAGGCTGGCAAGACTTCCTCCCACATACTTTGGAGATGTTGTCAGGAGAGACTCATCCTTGAAGAAGCTTGATAAAGTGCAGGATGCGTGAAAAAGGAGATCTTCAACAAAATCGATAGACATAGTAGCTGTGACCCAGGCTCAAATGCCCTGTGTATTTTCCAGAACCGAATGGCATTTCATCCTGGTGTACACAAGGTCGCTGTAGGTCAGCATCGACTCCAGGACACCCCACAACAGCAAGTGATGGCAGCATAGCAAAAGACCCCCAAAAGTAATAGCTTAAAGAAACAACAATGTAATATTTCACAGCAGTCTATAAGCTGCTGGAAAAATCAGATCACCTGGGCAAGGGTGGGCTGATCCAGCGATTGGTCAGTCTACATCATATAACATCATCTGACATGACTTTGAGTTTTCACAGGGTCTCTCTTCTCCAGCAGACCAACCAGGGATTGTGAGGGAGATGATAATGGTGATGGTGATGGTGATGAGGATGACGGCAGTAGAGATTGGGGAGAGAGAACAGAAGCACAGGCAGGCATCAAAATTGGACCATCATGACTTCCACTCTGTCATATTTGCCAAAGCAGTCACAAGTCCAGTCCAAATTTCAAAGTTCCACTTTTAAGATGGGAGAAAGTGTAACTTCATGTTCCCATTACAAAGATGGACGATGTGGGCAAGCTTTTGCCAACAATTTTACCACAGAAGAAAAAGAAGTAGTAGCACTTTAAGTAGACCGACTATAATATACGAAGGGGCGGAGGATCCATTACATGGTTTGGTCTCCTTTAAAGTTCCTTTGTGGTAATGCAGTCTCTTTTTGAAAGCTGCTACTCCTTCACTCTCCTCCTAACCCCCAATCATCTTCAAGATGACGTCTCACTGTCAGAGACCTGTGTGGCATCACGCCAATGGGACAGAAGGCAGAGCTGTGAATGGTCCTCCAAGTACATGCTGCTCACTGCTGAGGAGATCTGGGCAGTTCCCTCATGCTTTTGCACTGAACTCTTTTCCAGAGTGGCTGGGTTCTCTATGAACTATGTGTGTTAGTCCGGGTAGACTAGAGAAACAAATACATAGACTCGCATATGGATATAAGGGTACGGTTTATATCTAAGAGGAATAAGACATTAAGAAAGCATCCCAACCCAGTCCAGCGCAAAGTTATACATCTGATATCAGCCCATATACCCAATACCAGTCCACAACATCTCTTTCTGACTCATGAAGTTACAGGCCAGTGGGTGCAGCCCTGGCACTGCCAGGGGTCCCCTCATGGCTCCTCGCTTCCAGGGCTCAAGGTCCATCAACAGCATCCAGTGGTGGTAGAAGCAAATCAGCGCTGGCAGGGATCTCCACATAGCTTCTCCAGCTTCAGAGGTCTGGTTCCATCAGGGTAAGACTGTGTGGCTTCTCTGGCTCCTCAGATGCTGCCATCTTATCTTATCCATGATTAATCATCTCTGAGACTAACTCCCAACAATCGGGGAGATAGCTTCTGATCTTCACGAGGGAAATATCGCAAGATTTCCCAGACGTATCAGGAGAAAACCATGTCCACACAGAGGCCTCATTGGCTATTCAATGGTTATCTCCATATTAACAGACTAGACACCAACCCTACGTCTCAATCATGAAATTAACATAAGCACATGACCACCACATTATGAGATAGCAAATGTATGCTGTTTTAAGTCACTGCATTTGTGGTCATTCATTATAACAGTAGTAGAAAACTAATACACTAGGAAAAGATAACCAAAAAGCACACCAAATTCACTGCTATCAAATGATGGTGACTCATAGAAATCCTACAGGAAAAGGTAGAACAACCCTTATGCGTTTCTGAAACTGTAACTCCTTATGGGAGAAAGACAAGACTGTCTTTCTTGATGGCATCTAACAACAGATTCATTTACAATTATATCATGAACCATAAAGCCTGGTTATCAAGTAAAAAGCTGAATCTTCTCTGTGTGTCCCTAATGGACCTCTCTGGACTTTAATTCATTTGTTTTAAATCTACCTATAATGACTTTTCTGCCAACAAAGAGCTGTGCCAGGAACTCACTTGCAGCATCTAAGCTCAGTGACTCGTGGACGATGGATTTTTCCTACACCTTCGCTGGTGACCTTACTGCAGACCATCTTACTAGGAAATTAACAAGCAATCAAATGAGAATTACAATCCAGTATAATCAAATGCTAGTCATATGCGGATAGAACAGAGAACAGAGATGGAAAACAGGGTTTGCCTGAAGCACCATCCATTTGTTGACTGCTGTTTCCAAGAGTACTGAGATAAAAAGGTACTCCAAAAGACAGTAAATCTTTTTCAAAAATCATGACTCTACAACTATGTCAAACATCCTTTGCTTTTCACACAGGATGCATGAAAGGGACCTGGTTTCACATGCCCCGAGCAAACTGCCCACAGTCACCGAGTTAATCCCTTTGATCATCTGGACAGATTGAAGGAAGAGCTAACAGGGGTCTTCTAGCTTTGGCATTCTACAATCTTGGGGGACTTCTTCCTGGCCAGGAAGCCTACTGACACCCACGGTTCTGAGCACCTGGCCTCCGGTGACGTGCCACCAACTGCTGTGAAGAGTAAGGGCCTCCTTCTCCCTCTTAGAAATCAACCACCTGGTGGTGACTTAGATCCAGAAAGAGTGGGCATCAACTGAGGCCCACAATAGACTTGGGTCACCTGGACCCCCAGGAATAGGGTGAAACAACAAAGAAGCCTCCCAGCCACGGATCTTGGTCAGTCATTACTGGAACTCTGAAGGGTCTTTTGCTCATTTAGTCTTTTCTTCCCTCTCTCTTCTAGAGTTAAGAGCCAATAGCAGCAGCAGATGTGGCAGAGGTGTGTGGTACCAAGACTGTAGTTGTACCAGTCTGTTCTTGAATGCATCAATTCTGGTGCAGCTTCTGACATCCTCCCAAAGTCTTTCCTGGAGCCCTGGCCTAGACCTTTCCTTACAACCCCTGTGATGCTTCTGTGAACACTCCAATTTTCTTTTTTTTTTTTTTTTTTTTTTAAACAATTTTACTGACATGTAATTTACACATCATACAGTTCAATAGTTTAAACATGTTTAAAAGAGTTGTACAATCATCACCTGACATAATATTGGCCCCACCACTGTCTGTATAGATTTACCTGTCCTGGGTTTCATATCAAGAAAAACATGAAAAACCAAAAGAAAAAAACAATAGCCCAACAATAAAAGCAAAATAAAACATAGAAAATCCTCCATTAAAAAGATAACAGAAAATAATAAAGATTAGGGGAGATATTAAATGAGTCCAAGGGGAAACAAATGAAAAGATGCTAAATTTTAACCTAACTTCATCTGTGTGTTTCCACTTCCAGTGCACTTTGTGTGATAGAAAGATTATTCCCATTCATGGTCAATGGTCAGAGGGGTGGCACTGGAGACTTAATCCAAGTGGGGACCCTGCAAATGGATTTGGGGCTTTAGCTGTCATCCACAACCCTCTGCAAACTGGGTCCTCCAAACATCATTTCCTATAAGTGTCTCACTGCCTAAAACATCTAGAATGACTTCTACTTGCCAAACTAAACATTGATAGGTAGCGATTGCTGGTTTTAGGTGACCTGGAGTTGATTTTGACTTACGTTGACCCCATATGACACAGTGAAACTGACCCCCTCCCCTGGGATTTTTGGGGCTGTAATCTTTACAGGAGCAATTCTCCAGACCTTTTCTCCTATGAGCTGAGTCACTGCCTGAATTCAAACTTCCAACCCTTTGCTGAGCAGCCAACCTTGAAATCACTGCACCTTCACTGTAGAGAACAGGTTAACTACAGATGAATAGGTGGAAATACCAATGACCTATGGTAAGAATGAGTTGGGAATCAGCTCAACTGAAGTAACAGGATTGTTTTATGAGTTTAAAAAATGCAAAGTATTAGATTCAATTGGCAGGACTGAAACAAAATTCTGGAAACCTCTCATGCCAAGATGAGTCCAGACTTGATTTTATTGAGCAACTATTGGGGAGGCTTACTAGATTGAGTAGGAGGCTGGTTAGCATGGAGGGATTAACAGCAGAGAGTCCACATGGTGACTCCTGTAATATCAGGGCATGAGATGACATGGATTTAGAATCAGGAAGTGAGACTGGCAGGGAAGAGGAAAGAGTATATTCAAAGGTGTAAGTAAGAAAAGTCTGGAAGCTGTCCATACATCAACACACTATTCTTACCTCAGAAACTCACTTATCTGTAAATAGGGTCACTACATTAGATAAATAGATAGATAGATAGATAGATAGACAGATAGATAACTAGTTAACTCCAGGAGTTAAGGTTATTCCATTAAAATGAAAGTTTGCATTCTTCTGATTTTTTCCTTTAACAGGTAAGTAAGTGGGGACAGATGTGATGAAATAATATAAGTCAATGTTAAACAAACTGGTTCTGATCCATCCGCAGACCCCATCCACTGACACCACTTCCTTTGACTGCTGAAGCATCACCGAGAGGGTCTAAGTAAAATCATCTTCCCTGAGACTCTGGAATGATGCCCTATCCAGACAGTGAAGCTTGAGCAGAAAGACCAAGAGTGAAGAAAAGTCCCCTGAGGAATCCTTCACCAAAGGCTCCAGGTTTTCACCCTCATTCCCAAGCCCGCTAAGGCCCCATGCATGCGTGAGCAACAATGTTGGTTTCTCTCTGTTGAGTGGTTACGAAGCCCAAGTATGCAGCCAGTTCTGAGCAGCCAACCATCTGTCATCATCTTCTCCCCTCATTTTTGGTTCATCATTTTACAAATGAGAAAACCAAAGTCTCAGAAAGTAACTTAAAATTAATGCATACCATAAATTTACTTTATTGCCTTGAAACTAAAATCATGGTGAACTATGGGACTTAGAAAAAATAAATCAAATGATCTTCTTTGACTATTTTCTTTTAAGACATGAGTCTCGCAAGTCTGCAATGTCATGGGGAAGGCACTGTCTTCCCAACAAACAAGGAAATATCAAGGCTTTTCAATTATGAAGATTTCTCTGGTCCTTTAGCACCCTTTGATCCTATCACTTCCTAATATGATGAAAAATTAAGGTTACAGGTTGTTTGCTTTTTCTCACACCAACCCAAGTCCATTTTGTTAAGATGGAAGAGTTAAATAACTCCAAATTACCCCCAACCAACCTCCATTAAATAGAGCAGAATTAATTACCATCAATTTTTGTGTTCATTGTACAAAGAGAAACCAGGAAAAGTCGAATTCCCAAATTAGGCACAATTTTTTCCCATACATGTGGTCTTTCAAATCAGTGATCAGTTACTATATATCTTTATACCCAACTGTGTTAGTTCTAATCAAATCAAAGAAAACATTAGCCACTATTTGGTCCTGAAATACTAAGTCACTCCTTGTCATCTTATTTGGTAAAATAAGAATAGTAAGTTCCACTGGATCCCAAGAGCATTGGGCAGACTAATTAATAGCTTTTAAATGCTTTCAAAGGCAGAATGCTATATCTGTGTGTGCTAACTTTTTCCCCCAGTAATCATTGTTAATGCCCTATTCATTTCACTGGCAGTTGTATAGCGCCATCACAGTAATGTGATGTGCCGCGCAAAAAAAGTCAGGTGAGATGATCTGATGATGTGGAGATGAAATGCTGTCAGTGTAAGTCTATAAAGATAGTATAACACTGTCAGAAATGAAAGGAAATTATGGCATTGTAAGTTCTACCACCATTAAAAGATGTTAGATGGGAAGGCCTCCACAATCTGGGGCAATGTCTGTTATGACAGATCTGCTCAAGCAACTTAAAAGACAAACTGGCATTCCTCATCCAATTTCCTTTCTCCAAAGGGTTTTTATTAAAATGCTCTGTTAATTTCCTACATGAATATCTTCAAGCCCAGAATAGTACTTTGATTTTTCAAAAGCAATTTATGTTTGAAACACTCATTGTTCTTGGGTCTACGGTCCAACATGAGAATGGCACCAGTTAGTCAGTTCTCCTGGAAGGGTGGGAAGGATATTAAAAAGTTTTGTGAAAGGTAATAGTCCTCCAAGTTCCCCTCTCTGAAGAAACCCTGGCAGGAAGTGTGATGTCTTTATCATACTGATGAGAGCATCGTAGAACTTCCTTACAAGATGTTGAACTATGTTGCAAGACAATGGAGCCACATTATAAGAAGCAGTACAAGAAACCTCATTTTTTTTATAAATCATTTTGTTGGGGGTTCATACAACTTCCATCGTGAGACATATGTCAATTGTATGCAGGCCACATTTGCACACTTGTTGCCATCATCACTCTCAAGATATCCTTCCTCCACTTAGTCCCCCAGTACCAGCTATCCATGTTTCTCCTCCCTCCCCATAAGCCCTTACTAATTTGCAAATTATTACTTTTTTCATACCATACACTATCCAATGTGTTCCTTCACTCACTTCCCTGCTGTCCATGCCCCACAGAGGAAGCTATATGCAGATCCCTGAAATCAGTTCCTTTCTTCCACTCCACCATCCCTTCACTCTCCAGGTGTCACCACTCCCACCACTGGTCCTGAAGGGATCATCTGTCCTAAATTCCCCATGTTTCTGGCTCCAGTGTACATCCCCTGATCTAGCTGGATTGTCAGGTAGAATTGGGATCACCATAGTGGGTGGGAGGGAGCATTTGAGAACTAGAGGAAAGTTGCATATTTCATCGTTACTACATTGCACCTTGACTGGCTCATCCCCTCCCTATCACCCCTCTATAAAGGGATGTCGCTCACCTATTGATGGGCTTTGGGTCTTCAATCTGTATTCCCCCTCATTTATAATGATATAATTTTTAGTTGTTTGATGCCTGATAACTGATCCCTTCAACAACTCGTGGTCACACAGGCTGGTGTCCTTCTTCCATGTGGGCTTAGTTGCTTCTGAGCTAGATGGCCATTTGTTTACTTTCAAGCCTTTAAGACCCCAGAAGCTATAAACTTCATTTTTAAAAAGGGGGCAAGGAGTGACACTTTAACCCATTGCAAGTTGGTGGGAAGCCAGAACTAACTGACGGTGAGAAGGGGCAACCACAAAAATGTGGAGAACCCTGATAGGGACTGGCGTTATGCCACTGAAGTTCCAATGATGTCAAAGAATCAAGTAAATTTATTATAAAAACACAGGTTAAAACTGGCCTTTTTAGAGAGGTAGAATCCAAGGCCATCAACTCCTATTTGCTCTAACTCTATCCATGTGAAGAGACCGATGAAGGCAATGCTTATTGGGACCATAGCATTCGAATACTATGTGTGAAGAGTACTGTTACTATGTCTTTCTGGTATTCTTGTTCTCATACTCTGCTACTTAGTCAATGTTAAGAATTATTGGATTGTTTGATGTGTGTTTGCAGTCAATAAACTGAGCATTTGGAAATGTCTAAGAGCGTTAAGTAGTTCTCGACATCATACATGGCACACCTCAGAGAAGAAAAGACAGGGGGACTGTATGTGCCTAGTCAGTTTAGCATAGGAGTTTCTCCTCCCTCGGCAATGGCTTTGGGAAAGGCCACTGTAAAAGGGAAACCAAACCTTCCAGTATGCTTTTGTGCATCTGGGAACCTTGTTTCAACAGCTCAAAGTTTACCATTACCTGGAGGCCTATGATTAAATTTTTTTTTGGGGGGGGGGGCATCACTGCCCTCAGGTGGTGGGAGTAGGAGGCCCAGCCTTTGCTCCGTGGAGCTGGAATCGAACCTCCATCCCAGTGGGCCGCAGTCCCACACACAACCACTACGCCACCAGGGCTCAGCGATTAAATATTTTTAAAATATGGAAGCATAATTTCTGCCAAGACTACTGAGAAGATAATGGTCAAAAATGAAGTAAGTGATACAGAGTCAACACTTAGGAAGCATTAGGCAAAGGACTGTACTTTGTTGAAGTCAAGGTTCCATCAGCCTATGGGATGCCTTTGTGTGATTTAGAAATGGACGCCTCTTTCTCAGGGCAAATGGAGCCCCTCACCCAGGGACATAGTTGGGCAAATAGGATGCAGGTTGGATTACATTCCCATTTCTCCTTGGGCAATGCACAACCTGTACACCACAGGTGGTGTCCCTGGCCATCCCTACCCAGCTATTTAGAGGCCAGACAGTTCAACACCAAGTCACCTAGAAAATCTCCGCTCCATCAATCAGACACATTCCCATGATGCCAAGGAACTGGACTAAAGCCAAGGGTTGGTCAGGACCACTTCCAGTTTATGCCTGTTTTTCTGGTGTAATTATCTCCACCCTCTTTTCTTTTCACTCTCAAAACTGTCCCAGTTTGGACAACAAATTCTATGGCCACCGTACACATAACCTAGATAAGCAACAGGGCAAAAAGTTTACCAGAAGAATGTATAGACAACTCTATTGTGTGTGTGTGTATGGGAAACAAATGAAAGCATCAATGAGGGAACAGGATATCCTGCTCAGTTTTATGTGAGTTTGTCATCAGTTATTTCCAGGTAGCCATTACTGATCAACGTTTAACTTCAGGTGCGATTATCTTTGCTGTGAGAGCAATCTCCTCAAACTGTCCTTTCTCCAAACCTAAAGATCCACTCTCACTTCTTATAGTCCTTCGGTGCCATTACGTTGATTTCAATACATAGTGAGCCATGCGGCAAAGCAAAAGTGCCCCTATGGTTTTCTGGCTATGATCTTTGCAGAAGCAGGTCACCTGGTTTTTACCACCACCACCCAGAGTCATTACCTGGGTTTGAACCACCAACCATTCAGTTAGCAGTCAAGTGCTGATACACACACTACATCCTCAATTCATCCTCAATTCAGTTTCCCAAGACATGGAGGCTATTATCCAGCAATTGGATCTTAAATACAAGCAAGATTTACCTAAGAAAAGGAAATTGGGGCTGAGCCCCTGTGGCGTAGTGGTTGTGCGTGGGACTGCGGCCCACTGGGACGGAGGTTCAATTCTGGCAGTGGGGCTGGGCCTCCTACTCCCACCGCCAGAGAGCAGTGATGCCAAAAAAAAAAAAAAAAAAAGAAAGAAAGAAAAGGAAAGGAAATTGCTGGTATAAGGGAACCATTACAGCTAAAAGCGACAACATTGATTACAACTTTAGATCTAAGAATGCATAAACGTTATACTGATATCTGAGGAGTCAAGTCTGTTTTCTGCAGAGTTTGGGATTTCTAGTCTACAAGACTTTCATTGGAATAAATTTACTAGCCACAGGATTATAAGAAAAGGTTTTCTTTTTACCTTTCTTTCCTCATTTCTCAAAATAAAATGAAATAATAGTGTACCTTCTTGCAGGCTATTGTACTGATTAAAGAAAATAATATATGTAAAGCATTTAAGACACTAGATATTCAATGAGTGTTGTTTTTATATTAAAAGAGCTGCAAAATTTTTTCCAATGTTGTATGTATATAGAAAATTTTTTAGCCAATCTCAGGTAATTTGTGTCATTTTTATGTCAAAAAGAAAGTTAAGAAATCAAGTTTCTTGCTTCCCTACTTACTTCCTCCAAATATTGTGAGGATCAAAGTTAAATTGTATGAGAACTTTCTGAGTTGTTTGCGTTTTAAGTTTGAAACTCTCAAGGCAAAAATTGAGGTTCTATTGTTAAAGTGGACTGTTTGGTTATCTCTTTATTAATTAATCTGTTGAATCAATGTACATATGAAATGAGTGTGTAGGTATGTGACTCTTAACGTCCACTCAGTCATGGTCAACTATTTATATATCCATGGCCCCATAATTTTTTGTGTTTATTATTTACTCCCAGTGCTTTAATTAGGTTTCTGAGATGATTTGCCTCCATCCTGGCTTCTGAACACTGAAAGAATTCTGGCGGCAGATGCACTTTTGTAAATCTAAGTAACTTTTATGAGGGAAAGGGGAGTTTCAGGTAATACCGTCCCAGAGAGCACATGCTATCCCTGTAAAGCGTGCCAGGCTGCTAAGGACCTCAGAGTTCAAGACTGAGGACGGCCCCATGCTGCTAACTGAAAGGAGAATGGTTGGAACCTACCAGCTAACTTGACTACTGCTCTGCTGCAGAAAGATGTGGCAGTCTGTTTCTCTAAAGACTCCAGCCATGTGAAACCCAGGGGACAGTTGCACCCTGGCCACTATCAATTGGAACTTGCTTGAGAACAATGTATTTTGCTTTGCCTTGTGGCACTGGACACAGGTCAGGCTCTTCCTGGCCAGCGGCTTCTCCTTTGCCATCACTACCACCGACCCTCCAGCCGCGCCGCTCTTGGCTCCAGTAGCAGCCGCAGCAGCTACCACCAGGATGTCCAGGCATGGGTTCCTGAGAGGCTGGAATCCATGCTTCCCACTGGAGCGGTCTCTCCCTCGGACTACATCACCTGGAGGGCAGGTAAGGTGGCAGCTTCTCTTCTCTGAGAAGGAGAGCTGAGGTGGGCATCGCCCTTTCTCCAGAGGCTCGGGAGCTGACAGGGATCGAGGCAGAAGATGAGACAAGACTACGAAGGAATCCTCATGTTCCTGGAGGAAATGAAGGTCGTCAGGATGGCAACAGCAAGAGCAGAGGGATTGGGTGGGGAGACATGATTCTGAGGGTCACCTGCATAGATCAGCAATTCAGGGACCACGATTCCCGGGGGAGGGCATACTAGCGTGGCCCTATTCAGACCAGCCATCCAAGGCCTGGCTCTCTCCTCCCCAGGGGAGTACCTGGCTGGCCACGTCACCATCACCTGCCCACTGCTCAATCCCACACAGCAAGTGGAATTGGAGCGAGATGAAGTTAAAAGAAAAGCAAATACCACCCACGCCAGGTTGACACCGCCCCTCCTCAAGGCTACTGTGAATGTATATGTAAATTATACGTGAAATCCCTTTGGGAAAAGCCATTTAAAGGTCTATAAAAGTTGTAAAAGACATGCCAAATGTTCACCATATGACTGTGAAGAGGAATGGAACCCAGTAACATACTAGATGGCTTTAGAGAACATTTTCCCTAAACTGGCATAGAGGGTCAGGTTGGCTTTTAATGGCCCTAATAAAACAAAGTAACAAAGAGGGAGCCAGCAGTAGTACCTAATACACCCTTCACTCCAACTTTTCTGAGGACTGTTCCCCCTAAAACACAATCCTGGAGTGGGCAAGTACCTTTCCCTAAATGCTTCCCCTGACCCATGATGATTCTCATTTGGAGAGAGCAGGGTGGTTATCAATGCCTAGTTATATTTCAACTTTCATTTTTATTTGCTTTGTTTTCCATTCCTGTATTTTTTAACCTCGTCCATGGTCCCATCAGGAAACAAATATAAGCTGTTTTAATCACCACCACCGCCACCATCCCAAATCCATACCTAATTGGCTATCTTCAGGAGTAATTCTACTTAAAAATATTTTCACAATAACCAAGACAAGCTCCTCTTTGGTTCAATTCTTTATCTCAATGATGAAAAAGTCCTCCTGGCCCTCGAAGTTCACCACATGGGTTAACTGCCAGCCACCTAGCACAGCTACTCTATAACAGGAATCAAAAGTGTCTGAAACTCTTAAACAGTAAGTGTGAAAAGGCTGTGAAATAGTACACCCTTGAAGCAGCAGAGATTCATATCAGGGATAAAAGAGGTGATGGGACCAGGACTGTGCTGGGCGAGAATAGCTGACCTGACATTGTGTTAACTTGGTATGAATGCAGTCGCACGTCCCCGTGTCTGCTGTTTGTTGATTGAATTTGCTGACTTGAACCTTGCCTTTGCATGGAAAAAGGATGTGCATATCATAGTACAGCTAGTATAGTCTGACTAGCTGACGTCCTGAATTTTGTAACATGTGTTATCTTTATTCCCTTATAGCTCCAAAGACTCTAAGAAAAATTCCAGCTGCCCCCAAGCCCCCACATTCGAGTCCCAGTAGTGAGCGCATGGAAACAGGCAGTCTGTCCATGTAAGCAGGTAGGTCCCCTGGTGCCTGCTCAGTGAGGCCTGTTGGAAAGTTGTAGCCACAACCCAACCAGTTCCAGCTTACTAAGCAACCGAAGGAAATGTACAATCGACGGTGGGCAACTGTGGAAATGTATGCAACTGGGGGCATGGAATCTTCCCAAACTACAAGGTAGGCATAGCCGGGAAGTTTCTAAATACAGACGGCTGTGATTGTAATAATTTTGTTCCAAGCGCCCATCCCAAAGCCAGCTACAGGGAGAGAGTGACACAGAAGTGAAGACGTCATGCTAGAGAGAAGACTTGACTTCACAGCCCCTAGACCATGTCAGTAGTCACAAAGTGACTACGAAGATCCTTGAAGCCAGGAGAGGGAGGGATCTTTTCTGCTGACATGTTTTAAAAGTCACTCCAACACTGTGTCAACTCTTCCTTACGTGGAAAGTTAACAACCACTCCTTTCTGTTGCCTCATCTTCTCCTGCAAGAGCACAGAAGGATGCTAGTCCAGGTGTGTCTTCGACCACAGCAGGAAAGCCTCTTCTCTCAGACTGAGGGGGCTGGTTTCAGAGGTTCAATTTCTTGACAAAAGGTAGAAGGTACTAAACACAGCTGTAGGAAAAGGGTTTTTCCCTTCTTTCATGTTTTCTTTAACCTAGTAAAATATCATGAAAAAGTGCAAAAGTGTCTATAAAATGATACTGTGTGTTACGGATTGAAATGAAGGCTTCACAGTATTTGAATCATCTGAATGGATTTGGCATTTTCAAACCAAACACAATGGATTCTGACTCACAGTGACGCTGTAAGAAAGGGTAGAACTGGCCCAGAAGGTTTCCAAGGCTGTAATCTTCCCGGGAGCGGATGGCCACCTCTTCCTTCCCAGTGCCGCATACTGACCTCTTCATTACCAGCCCAGGCCTTAAGGACTGTGCTGCCAGTCCTTTGGATTTGGCATTAGAAGTGGATTTTAGCACCTTTTTGTACACTGTTGTCAGATCATAAATGCAGCAGATTGTAATCAATGAACTTTAAAATTCTAAATTGATCTTGGAATTAGGGCATTATCAAAGATGACTTAAGTGGGCTGAGCCCCGGTGGCATAGTGGTTGTGCACGGGACTGCGACCCCCTGGGATGGAGGTTCAATTTCAGCAGTGGGGCTGGGCCTCCTACTCCCACCACCAGAGAGCAGTGATGCCCCCCCCCCCAAAAAAAAAGATTACTTAAGCTTCACTCATGTTATTTCTTTGCCAGGGTGGGATTATTGTTCTGATTTCCTGTCTGCCAGTTACTTTTCTTTTAACTCCATGAGAAGTATCTTTTTTAATTGGAATATTTATCAATCTTTTAGAAGAATAAAGATTGTGTAAATAGCACCACAGTCAAACATCCCTTTCAAGAAGATGAAATCTGAATTTAGGATGAAGAATATGCCTCAACTTCAGTTTGCAAAGACATATAATAATATAATCCCATTTACTTCCTACTTAGATGAACTTGAAGTGCTTTCAGCTGTGGTATATTTAAATCATCTCATAGAGAATAGATTTGAGTGCATCTTTAAGGCCTTTTCCTAGCTAGTTCTGTTTAAGCTAACCAAATCAACACATTTTAATGTCTTAATTATAAAAATAAAGCATGTGGAAGTCTATGATCTGCACTATCATTTGGAAACAAACTGTAAAATCCTATTGTGCAGGAACTAAGTGGGAAATATTTTTCCTCTCTAGGGATTTTTAATTTATTCAAAATTCTATAATTGTCTCCTAATGCATTCTTGGAGATTACTTTGACAAAGGTGCTCTTTCACTCCAAACCCATTTTTCTTGTGGGCAACGGGGATGCCGGAGTGGTTTCCTTTCTACGTATCCTGCCCAGCACTCCCCGGAATGCTTTTTACTGGCACTCTCTCCCTGGGTGAGCTAGCTCAAGGCCAATGTCATATGGCCTCCAGAGCACATTCACATGTGCTAAGAAGAACTTTGAAACAAAGTGAAGAATGCAACAGTTTGGCTAATTCAGATGATAAACCACCTGTGGATGCCAGTTCCACATCAAGGCACCTGACCCTCTGTAGGGAGTCACAGAGGTCAATCAGGTGGGTTGCCAAGATCAATGACTTTTCCATCCTTTATAAAACCCTGCACCATGTGTCCCATCCTCTCCTGCCTTTTCCTCTCATCCAACTCATGGAAATGTGTCTTTTCTATGCCGAAATCCAATGAGTGATCCAGGCTTGGTTTTTGCAGCGCCTTCACTCAAAGATACATGCCCTTCCCTGCTAAGTAACACGATTACCAAGACCTGCTTCCACCAAATCTAAGAGTGCACCAGCTTTGTTTGGCCTGCCAAATGCCTGAGATAGATGGTGACCAATAAGGACATCATGACAGCTCCCAGAGCGTGTTCACTGGGCAGAGAACAGAAGGCAATGGATAACGCAATACAAATAAAGGGAACAGGGTCCTTTCAAGACAGGGATGGCTCTCACGGGAGTCTGAAAGGCAAAGGATTTAGATCCAACTTTCATGTAGGATCTTACTGTTAGCCTACTCATGGGGCTCAGATGAGTAAACAAAGCCTAGCTTCCATTTTAAGAAGAGCTAAGGTTCACAAAGTAAACATTTTCAGGCACTTTGATTGGTCTGCACTTTCAAGCCCACTGATGCTGTACTGTCAGCATGTCAGTCAGATGGGCCAAAGGAAAAAACTATTATGCAGCTTCTGAAATTATCTCCTCCCCCCCCCCCATCATTCCAAGGCACTCTCTATAGATGAAGAGTCGCCCAGTTGTCGTTTATATTGTTCCCCAGCCGTAAGGCTAGTAATGATGACCACAAGCCCCAGCGTCGACTTCACCGAGCTAGGAGCAGAGCCAGCTTCGCCAACACTGTGCAGGATCACTGAGGTCACCCTAGAGCTCTGGAAGGGAAGAGTCAGAGAGGGCTGGAGATCCGCCAGGAGAGAGGTAGTAATCTGTAAGGAATCAGGGGGAAATAAGAAAAGAGCATGAAAATGCAGAGAGAGGGCTGAGCCCCGGTGGCGTAGTGGTTGTGCGCGGGACTGCGGCCCACTGGGATGGAGGTTCAATTCCCGCTCACAGGAGCAAAGGCTGGGCCTCCTACTCCCACCACCAGGGCAAGCCTAAAAAAATAATAATAAAATTAAATTTAAAAAAAAGAAAATGGAGAGAGAGAGAGAGACAGACAGAGAGAGAGAGAGAGAGAGAGACAGAGAGAGAGAGAGACCTGCTAAAAGCAGAGAAGGAAGCCACTTGGGCTTCAACCTAGTAAACCAGCGAACTGCCTGGCCTGTGTGCGCTTTTCCTCGAGGACACTGGGTGGCGCTCGTGGTAAAGACTTGCACTTCCCCTAGGGTTTCCCTCCCACTTCCCCACCGACCCATTCCCAGGCTCGCAGAGTTCGGACTTACCTGCCTCCTAAGAGTCGCAGTGACAGTTGGGGAGGAGTTTAATGCCGTGGGGCTCATTCTTCTCGGATGGTCCGGCTAGGGGTGGTTGGGACGGGGCGAATTGACAACAGCGTCGCGCCCCTTGGCTTTAAAGCAAAGCCCAGGATGTCATGTCAGAAGGACCTCAAGAGCCCAGTAAAAGATGTGGGTCTGTGCATGGGTACCCCCGCGGGTATGCGGCCAGAGGCGGGGTCCGCGGCGCACGGAGCCAAGCAGACTATTTTGAAGTGGGGAGCAGATTTGGACTCCGTAATCCTTTGAGTCCCTACTTGCTTCCGACTGCCTTTGAGTTAAGGGGGAGGGGATGTGCGTTTAACCTGAAAAAGAAGCTGAGCCAAGTCAAGAAAATTGAAGTTTTGTCTCCCACCGCCCCCCACCCCCCCGCCTTACATACCTACCTAGATTTAGAAGTCTCACCAGGCAGTAAGGGACCCATACAGCAAAGTGACCCAAATTTGTCTTGAGCCCACGTTTCTTGCTTGGGGAACTGAAACAAAGAGGTTAAATTCTTCCCTCCCTCTCCACTCCCTGTCTTATGTAAAACATGAGCGGGAGAATCTTTTTCTTTAATGTCTGGAGAGACATAATGTCTGGTGGGGGCCGGGGCGGTGATTCAGAACTGAGGGTTGTAACATTGTGTTCAGCCGGACGCCACACTTCTCAATTTTATACAAATGTTAGCCTAAGTGTTGACTTTATTTCCCTTAAATATACGGTAACTTTTAAATCTCTGCTCAGTAGAGCGTTGTGGGAGAGGGGGAGATGGAAGGGGGGGGGGACTCCCTGCTCCCTTTTTTCTTTTTTTACCTGGAGGCACCTTGGATCACCTATCCCTTGCTTTAGTTTGAGAGTCATTCGTTCCGCTCAAGGGCAGGGTGTGTGCAAGGTGACTCCGTGGGCCAGAGAACGTCTCCAGAGCGAAGTCCAGCCCTCCTGTCCACTGGGCTTGGCAGCATGCTCCCGCCGTCCTCCCGCTCTGCCGCGGCGTGATCGACTTCGTGGGGACAGATTGGGCGGCCCGCGGAGACTGTGGACCGGCGCGTGGATCCCAGAGCAGAAGTCAGGGCCACGCAGGCCACGGGCACACCACCCAGACGGGGTTGGGGTCGCTGCTGGTCTCTGTGGACCCCTCCCTGGTTTCTCTGGGCACACTGGAGCAGGGTTTGCCCCAAAGGGGCAGTTAGTTTCTTGGCGCCCAGATGGCGAGGTGGGGGTTAGTGCAGTCGTGGCTGCTAGGAGTTCTCAAGTCAGGCAGAGGTCGTGCTCTGAGTTCCTCAAGTCCCAGTTTTTTCTGCTGGCCTATGTTTTGGGTCCAAGCAGCTCCCGCTGAAGCAAGGCCAAGCTAACACTTAGCCACAGCTAAGGATAACTAACGCGTTCTTCTCGGCTTGGGGAGTGAGGAGTAGAGGCCAGAGCGCCCCAGCCCCTCTTGGATTCCCCAGATTCCAGCTCTTGGACCTCCTGGGGGAAGATGCCATAGGCCCTAAACCAGAATTCCTTTCTTAGAGGAGGGTGGAAATGGAGAGCAAGAATGGGTCACTTACAAGTAAATTTCAACCGCCCAGGCAGATCACAAATAGAAACATGTGATCCCTCATCAACACAAACTCTGGACGGCGTGGCCCAAGTGTTTTGGTCCCTGAGCACTTTCTCCTTCACAGATGAGGTGAAATGTGGCCTTGGCAGCAAAGAAAGGGGTGAGGAACAGGAATCCGGACCTGGGGAAGGAAGAGGCTGGTCGGGATGTTAGCTCCAAGGAGCCAGGAAGGGGAAATCCTGGAACATTTTCTGACTTCCCCAAAGGGCTTTGATCTTCATCTTATTCGGGTTCCCAGTCTGCCCTGGAGCAGTGGCAGGTGCACTTCCTTCTGCGGGCTTCTTTTGCCACTAGACAGACAGTGCAAAGGCCACTAGATAGACAAGAGTATGGAACACGAATGGGACTACCTACCTTTTTGTGCGACGCAGTGAGGATTTGCAGGTTCTTAAATGATTTGTGCTTAGGACAGTGATTGTTTTTATTGTTGTCTGTCAGTGAATGTGGGCTCAGAGTGCATGAACACACCCTTCCATTAATGGCGCGCTGTGCAGCATCTTATCCCCAAACCTCATCTAGGAGATACTACTTTAGAAGAAAAAAAAAGTGCTTGCCACTTAATATTTGCCTGTCTTTCCCCAAATCTCAAATTTTCCACATGTAAATTACAATTCTCCTTCCAACACCCCCGCCCCCAAGGCACGATGCTTTCTAGTTTAGCACGCGTTAGTCCTCCACAGTCCGTCCCATCCCCCCACCCCCGACCCCGATTTCCCGTTCCAACATCCCTGTTCACGTCCACACTTGGCCCTGGAGGAGCCCACGAGGGCCGGGAGATGGGGAACAAGGAAAGAGCTTCTTGGGCCTCTTCTCGAAAACATGTGTACTTTCTGCCGCTGCTGATTGGAATACATTGTCTCCAGACATCGCAGAGCTAGCTGGGCGTTGGGACTTCTGTTGTTGTCTTTGGTATTCACTAAAACAGATTGAGACACCCTCCTCCCCCTGCGCGCGCCCGCTCGCGCGCGAACACACACACACACACACACACACACACCAAGCAACAACACAAATTCACACGCGCGCGCGCTGTCCCCCCCCCCCCCCCCCCCCCCCCCCCCCCCCCCCCCCCCCCCCCGCCACCCCTCCATTTTTTTCTTCCTCTTTTTTAAGCAATGCTTTGTTGTGCTAAAACTAGTTGGACGAGTTAGGGTGTTGCTGCTGCTCCCGAGGCCCTGGCCAATGGAACCCGATCCACCCCGCTGTGCGTAAGCGCGCAATTAAGGATTTAACCACGGCTGTGCTGCGCCTCAGCCAGCAGTCCGCCTGCCGGCGACAGAGCCTCCAGGACTCCCAGCCTCCTCCTCGCTGCCGCCGCCGCCGCCACCTCCTCCTTCTCTCCTCCTCCTCCTCTTCCTCCTCCTCCTCCCTCGCTCCCACAGCCATGTCTGCTTAGACCCGAGCAGCCCCACCAGCAACTCAGGCCGCCGCCGCCGCCGCCGCCCCAGCAGCCAGGACAGCCGCCGCCTGCGAGCGATGACAGGCGTGTTTGACAGAAGGGTCCCCAGCATCCGATCCGGCGACTTCCAAGCTCCGTTCCAGACGTCCGCAGCCATGCACCATCCGTCTCAAGAATCGCCAACTTTGCCCGAGTCGTCGGCCACCGATTCCGACTACTACAGCCCCACGGGGGGAGCCCCGCACGGCTACTGCTCGCCTACCTCGGCTTCCTACGGCAAAGCGCTGAACCCCTACCAGTACCAGTACCACGGCGTGAACGGCGCGGCCAGCAGCTACCCCGCCAAAACCTACGCAGACTACGGCTACGCCAGCCCCTACCACCAGTACGGCGGCGCCTACAACCGAGTCCCCAGCGCCGCCAGCCAGCCAGGTACGGGGCCGCGGGGGAAGCGGAGCGATCCCGGACCCGGGAGCAGCGAGCGGGTGGGAGGTGGAGCGCTCGCCGTCCAGCCGCCGGCGCGCCCCAGGCCGAAGTGGCCACGAGCGCGACTCGGCCACGAGCAGGGTTCCCGGCCGGCTCGTCCCACTTAGAGACCTGGTGTGGAAGGAAGCGACGCGGGTTTAGACCTGGGTCTCTCTCCACTACGGTACCTGGGGGTGGGGGTGGGGTGTGTGGAGGCTCCGACGCCGGGACGGCTGGGCCAGGCACCCGCTAGGCAGAAAGGGGCCTGGAGAAAGAAGAAAGCAGCGAACCACCCCGGGGGCGTTTGCATAATAAAGGGACGGCTCCTTGCCGGGGGTGGAGGTGTTGTTGGGTTTTTTTGGTTGAAGTGCGTGGCTGTGCGAGTGGGAGTGGAAGGCGGCCTCCGGCTCCATCAGTTTGGTCTGAGAGCCGGCGTCCGGCCGGTGTCCGGAGCTCGCCGCGTGGGGTGAGGGCGGTGGTGGGGGGCAGTCGGCGCCCTGGAGGGCGGGAGGAGCCCGCCGGGAGCCTGTGGTTTACCCAAGGCCTTTCCAAAAACAAAAAAGCTGGGCTAGTGGCCCAGGGTGTCACGTCGGTGGAGGGGTTTTCTTTTACCGCCATAGGTAGGTAAAATGTGCCCTCCTTCTGCAGCGCCCCTCCTCCCCCACCTCTCGTCCTCTTTGAAACTCACTTGGAGAGGCGGAGGGTTTGTGAGGTTGGACAGTGAGAGAGGTCTGAGGTCTCTGTGGAGAGGTTTTACTGGTGGGTTTGATCTCTTCCCGCCAGCACTGTAATAATTCTGCTAATATTAGCATCCCCGACTCGGGCAGAATCATGACCACAGCCCCACAGCCCTCTTCTCCACCCATCCTCTCCCCGAGTTACTCACACACACACATACACACACACACACACCGCGACTCTCCGCCCATTCCGGGGGACCGGTGCTTCTCATAAAACAGTGCTTTTAGGGAAAGGGTTTTCTGGTCCCCAGCTACCTATGCAAACTGCTCATTCAGCAAAGTCTCTGCGACGGTCCGCCAGCGGGGGGTAGGGGGGCGGGATTTTTTCCCCCTTGACCTACCGCCCTCTTCTTACGAAGACACCCATTCCTACCATGACCAACTCCTCTGTGACTCCTGGTGAACTTGGGGGGGGGGGAATCTTTCTTTCACTGTCTCTGTTTGTTGTTCATAAATAGAAGAGGTTCCCCCCTCCCTTTTGGCCAAGAACGTATTAAGTCTATTTGTAAAAGAAACCAGACACATCTGTGCCCTCACAGATCTGCAGCGAGATTATGGGGGCTGCATAATCGGCCCTCTGTTTGCGGCGGCCCCGACCGCTGGCTGCTGCAGTGAAGGAGCATAGTTTGCTTGTGGGTCTTTGAACTTTGGAGACCTTCCTTTGCCTCTCCCTTGCCCATGAGGCTGGCCTGTGCGGGCGTCCCAAGAGATGCCCGACAATCCGAGGTCACAGTGGGCCAGGGGCTGGGAGAGGGGGATTCTTCCTTGAAAATCGGGTGAGCACAAGATGGGCGTCAAAACAAATCTGGGCAAAGTGGGGAAAGGGCTGAATCGCGTGTGTCCAGAAGGCAGCGGAGGTGTCTGTAGCACACCGTAGTGAACAAAGTCACCACTGGCGATGGACGGAGGGTTAATTCACTGGAGTCAACCTGTTCTTGGCAGGCTTGGGGGGCAGGGGCGTGTTTATACCGGTCTTGTAAACCAGGGGTGTGGGGGGGGTGGCTGATGGTGGAGAAAAGAGTGGAGCCTGCATAGTCAGAAACGCAGGATTGGATTGGAGGGTTCAGTGAAAGGGCTGGTGTCCCCCGACAAGCTCTAACTGGCTCTGTTTTGATTACTTAGAGAAAGAAGTAGTGGAGCCGGAGGTGAGGATGGTGAATGGCAAACCAAAGAAAGTTCGCAAACCCAGGACTATTTATTCCAGCTTTCAGCTGGCTGCCTTGCAGAGAAGGTTTCAGAAGACTCAGTACCTCGCCTTGCCAGAACGCGCTGAGCTGGCTGCCTCCCTGGGACTGACGCAAACACAGGTAAATGGGCGTACACCCGGCTCCAGCCCGACGGCGTCTAGGGGTTGTGTCCCTACCTAAGAAGCTGGCCCTTCCTGGAACCGATTCGATAGCACCCGTGAGAGATGCACGCACCGAGGACAGGAGGGTAGAGAAAAGACCCTTCCCACCAGGCCTTTCCAGCTCCTAGCCCTCTAGATGATGCTCCCAAGTTATGGTGGGACTGGATGCAGATGCAGTTGGTCCACAGATGCCTGGGACGAAGGTGGGGGTGGGGGTGGTGGGGACAGGAAGCCAGCTCCTCCGTGGGAGAGGGAAGAGGGTTATTTCTTGGTCGCTGGGAGGCTTGAGAAGGTATCTGGTTTTCTTAACATGAGGAGTGGCCCTGGGGGTGAGCAAGCCAGGCGGCCTAGCTGAGGTCTCAGGCCACGCAAAGGCCAGGTCGTTTCGTTGCCTTGGGTCAGAGAAACTGAAGGATTGCGAGCGTTGGGATGGGGGGCGCTGTTGGACGGGGGAAATGTTCCTGAATTGTTTCACTCCTGGTACTGAGACTCCTCACCGACTAGGGCCGTAAGAAGAATACTCCAGATCCAAGGGTACCTAGAGAGAGCGGCAGGCGGATTCAACCCTCTTGGAGGAGGGGTGGGTGTTAGAATCCTGGCCACCCACTTGCCCCTTGTCGCTCACCCCCTCCGGGGCTGGGTTCCAGCCATTGTTTGGGAGACCTTGGTGGCGCCGGTTCCTACGGGCCCCGGGGTGGGGGTGGGGGGGCAGGCCTCACCCGGCGCCCAAGCTGCCGGCAAATGTCGGGCACACACTGGAGGCTCTAGGCTCCCCTTCCCCCAGCCCAAACAAAAGACCAAAGCTGTAGGGTATGGCTCCAGAGGCCTCCCCAGTCTAAGGAGCCTGCAAAGTGAGGCTGGGCCCCAGGCCTAGTCCCTGGACCTGAGGCCTCCAGTTGCTGGGATTTACCAGGTCCCGGCTGTCTGGGGCCCCAAAATTGTCTCCCCTTGCAACTCCCAGGGGAAGGCGCGGGCTACCTCTGAGTGTCCCCGTAACTTGTGCCTTTGTTCCCCCACCCAGGTGAAAATCTGGTTTCAGAACAAAAGATCCAAGATCAAGAAGATCATGAAAAACGGGGAGATGCCCCCGGAGCACAGCCCCAGCTCCAGCGACCCTATGGCGTGTAACTCGCCGCAATCTCCGGCGGTGTGGGAGCCCCAGGGCTCATCCCGCTCGCTCAGCCACCACCCTCATGCCCACCCTCCGACCTCCAACCCATCCCCTGCGTCCAGCTACCTGGAGAACTCGGCTTCCTGGTATCCGAGCACAGCCAGCTCAATCAATTCCCACCTGCCACCACCCGGTTCCTTACAGCACCCACTGGCATTGGCCTCCGGGACGCTCTATTAGACCGGCCACTTTCCTTTGCTCGTTTTTGGGACTATGTTGCTGTTTTAGAAAAGCATAAAGAAAGGAATTCATATGGGGAAGTTTGGAAAACGGAAACACAAATTCATGTGTAAAGCTTTTTTTTGCATGTAAGTTATTGCATTTCAAAGGATTCCCATCCCCCCTTTTTTTACAGAAAACTTTTTTGCGCAACTGTGGACACTATCAATGGTGCCTTGAAGTCTATGACCTCAACTTTTCAAAAGACTTTTTTCATTGTTATTTTAACCATGTAAATAAGTGTAGATAGAGGAATTAAACTGTCTATTCTGGATAAATAAAATTATTTCGACCATGAAAAACAGAATGCTTTTATGAACAAATCAAACAAACAAACAAAACCCTTTTTGCCTTTAGGGTAATTGGCTAGTAACTTCATGCAGGCAATTAAAGGAAGACCAGCTCTGCTGAAATCCAACGAGGCAAAAGAGAAATGGGCTGCTTGAAGCTGAAGATCTGTGCATGTTGATATGTTGCACGTTGGACTTTTTATCTGTCTACACATCTGGCCTGTTTATAGTACTGCCTAGTAATATGTAATTAGGTGTTTTTTTACCTAACCACAAAAAAACGGTTAGGTCACTTAAGTTTAACCCCAAATTCTTTCAGGTAGAAAGTAAAAGTAGAATCTAAATATGCCCCTCCCACCTGGCATGTGAGTGAGAACGCCACAGAAAATCCCCCTATAACCCCTCTGAATTCTAGGCTCAAAGCAATTAGAGTGGAGAGCTCCCCCCTCCCCATTACTCCCACCATCAGCTGCTGTGTATTGCCAGAGCAATTAGACAAATTACACTCCCTTCAAAGGGAGCTTCCAGAGATGAGAAAATGAAAGTGGGGGAGGTGGTAAATTTCATATATATACATATATATGTATGTATATATACACACACACACACACTGAAGTGTTTAGGGTCATGGTAAATGGTAGATCTGTGGAATCCTTGGTATATTATTATAAATTTATCTTGGCTCTTTTAGACTAAAGGTAATTTGTAGCCCTGGAGGCCTCTCTGGATTTCAGGAGTTGAGAACAATGGGGTACCTAAGCCTATAGGCCAAGCAGGGTGGGTGGGGAGCAGTTGTGTTCCAGCCAAGAGTGAGGATTGCTGGGGAAAGGAAAGGTATGAAAGCATTGTGGCATTGTGATGACTTCATTTCATGTGAAATAATATTCTCAATATGATTTATTTCCTTTCCAACCTTTTTTCCAGCTCTATGGCTTTGTACAGCACGGGCTTGCAGCGCTTTGCTTTTACAT
Organism: Nesogale talazaci; assembly: GCA_004026705.1. Classification (NCBI taxonomy): domain Eukaryota; kingdom Metazoa; phylum Chordata; class Mammalia; order Afrosoricida; family Tenrecidae; genus Nesogale; species Nesogale talazaci. Next base: position 52,613 of record PVJH01015217.1, read on the forward strand.
AAAACAGTGGCAAGCAGGTTCCAAACGGTGGGGAAATTGAATCTGTGAGGATTTTTCCTTTGTGAATCCTTCTTTTGGCAGCCTGAGGATTTGTAGCAGCTGCGGCCTTCTCCCCGCACCTTTGCGGAGACTCCAGCAGTGCGGGCCTCGCTGCCTACTGCTGTGCCTCCAGGCGTGAATTGGAGGCATCTTCTGACTGTCCTTTAGTCCCCCTATTTCCTAGAGATCTCAAGGGGAGAAGCGCATTGAAAATTGCAAGATGCATGAGAAATATTTTACAATTAGGAAGTCCACACAAGTAAATGTGACAAAAGAACCCTCTTTAAAAAAAAAACAACCAAAAAACCGAGGGAGGGGGATTAGAACATAAAAAAATCACATCCTGACACCCTAGAGGCTCTTGTAAAGGCTCTTACAAGAGTGGGAGGCCTGACCTGAAAAGGCATGCCATGTACCCGCAGGGGAATTTACCTGTTGTGTGTTCTCTCTCTCTCTCATTTCCCTGTCTTCCTCACCTTCCTTCCACCCTTGCTTCCTTCTCTTTCCCTTTCCTTTCTTTCCAGGACAAAGTAGCCAGCCAGTTTGGAACAGCTTGTGCCTTGGGAGAATCCAATAGTTGGGACGGGTTTTCAGGCGCTCCCAGTCGGGCTTTGGAGCTGCCCAGGATGGAATGTGCATGAGAGCCTAAGCTGCAGTCCCGTGTCACCCAACTCCCAATGCCTGAACCTCCGCTTCTCACCCTCGGTGCCCGCTCCAGCCAGCCCCCCTTTCTTGGGAGAACTTCCCGGTGGCAGTGTGTCGTCCTCCAAAGCCGGACGACTCCCTGCCCACCTCTCACCCCCCACCCCCGTGCTGGCAGAAGAGAGGAGGCAGGAGGAGAGAGGTGGGGGGGTCTGTTTCCTGTTCTTTCTTTGCTTATAAGGATTTGGGGAGTTTCCACTGGACTGAAAGTCGCTGCTTTCAATCTGGCGAATCCAGGAGAAACCCCCTGCATCAGCTTGCGTGCGTCCAGCTTCCCTTGCGTGGCCGTCTTTGTCTGGGCGTGAGGATTTGGCGAGGTGATGGGAGCGCACCCACTGTACACTTCTAACATTTCCCACCTACTGGCTGCCTGACAGTGGCATGAAGGTGCGCTGAACGTGTTCTTTCCGTTTCTGCTCCTGGCCAGGGCAGAAAAATTTCCAGCCATCCGCAACATATCCCCAACCCCATTCGTTTTCCTCGCTGCCTCCAACGCCCAGCAAGGGCAAGCCAACTGAAGGGGCAGTCCCGACGCTGCAGAGGAGAGGGAAGCTCTTCTTTAATACCACCCTCAGGACCCTCAATCTTGTCTCTGCTTGTCGTGCAGGACGCGACAGCCTAGTTTCGTGTCCGTCAGGCCGAGCGCCGGGCGCGCGCGCGCACGCGCGCGCGCGGACACAGGCTTAGTTTCAGAATTCCTCCCCTTGCGCTAACCTTACTTCTCCCCCTTGCAGGATTCTCCCCTGTCGCGCTGGTGTGTGTGTGTGTGTGTGTGTGTGTGTGTGTGTGTGTGTGTGTGTTTAAGGTTGGTCAGGGAGCTTTGGACAAAAATATTCTGGCAAACCAGTCTGCAGCGGGTTTTCCCTGGCACCATGGGGATTCTCCCCAGGGAATTTAACTCCCTGCAGTCCTGAGCCCAACGATGTAAAAATAACAGATCTTCAGCAAAGTCTAAAAATATCGATGTGATGTTTCTCTCCCTCGCTCTCCCTCGGCC
>PVJH01015218.1:0-29223 GCA_004026705.1 Nesogale talazaci
GGGGGGAGGGGGGCGGGGAGACGCTGAAAGGAGAGGTCACTGGCGTGTGGTGACTTTGACGCGGGGGTCATCGACATGTGAGTCTTCTGGTGTGGGGCCTCCAGCTTGGGGGTCACCGGCTGGGGGACCCTGGGCACGGGGTCGCTGACGTGAGTCGCGGGCGGAAAGCGACACTGACGCGCACACGGGCCTGACAGCGGGTGGGGACGCCGACCGGGAGCCCCGCCCCCCGCGCCCGGCCCGCGGGCCCAGGCGGAGGCAGCGGCGCGCGCGCGGGCGGGCGGGCGCACTCACCTGCTCCGCGGGGCCGTGCGGCGCGGCGGTTCCTCAGAGGTCGGCGAAGGTGGACCCCGGGAGGCCAAGGGCGGGTCGCACGGGCATGAGCCCGGCCGGGCGCGACGCCTACGGACACGGCGCGGCCGGCCGGCGGCTCGGGACCGGCTCGGGCCGCGGGCGGCGCTCGGTCGCTTCAAAATGGCGGCAGCGGCGGCGGCGAGCGCGCGCGCCAGGGGCGGAGCCTGAGGTCTGGGCGCGCGCTCCGGGGCGGGGCGAGAAGGGGAGCGCGTTCTTGGCCTGAGGGCGGGGCCGGGGGGCGGGGACGGCGCGCGGCTCCGCGGCCAGGGGGCGAGGCCTGAGGACGGAGCGCGCACGCTCGGAGACGCGAGCGGCGTCAGAGCGTTGGGGCGGGGCTGGAGCGCGTCGCGGGCGTCAGCCCCAGAAGGCTCGCCCGCGGTCCGGGTCGCGAGCACCCGGCCCCTCCCCCTCCCGGCGGGACGGCTCCAGGCTCCCACCGAGGAGCCTTGCGCGGTGTGCAGTGAAACGCTGCGCCACCGCACGAAGGCTCGACATGTCAGCATGCGGCTCACGGAGGGTGCCCCACGGAGGGAGCCCCACGGAGGGCGGCGCCCCGGGATGGGCTCCCTTCTTTATGTAAGTGTAACTAACGTTTGTCATGAGATAACACGTGTACGGAGAGGCCAGTCCCTGGAGGAAAACATCACGTTCGGCAAAGGGGAGGGGCAGCCAGCGCCCTAAAATGGACAGACCCCGTGGCCAGGACCATGGGCGCATGCAGAGGATAATGGTGAGAATGGCGCGGCACAGAGCGGTGTTTGTTCCCTTATACACTGGGTCACTGGCAACAATGAGATAACGCACACCCATCGCTCTTCCTGAATGCACCTGAACTAGCGATGCAGCCCCGAGGGTGGCCCCGACACGTGTGGAGGGCCCCAGCGCTGGGGCCAGGTGAGCGCGGTGGGTATAGGAGCCGGGCACCGGCGATACACCCTGCCTGGAACAAAGCTGCTCTTTAAGCCCCGGTTCCCAGGTTCAAGCTCACAGCAGGCCACAGGCGGCGGCGGCACCCAGGGCCTGTGTGGTGCAGGAGCAGGGCCGAGTGGGAATCGCTGAGCTGGCTGCACAGCTCTCCAAGTTCATTCCAGCCTCTGCTCCAGCCAGGGGCGTCTGCACACCCCTCTGACTGGGTTCTCCAGCGGTGCTGTCGCAAACACCACAGTGGGCAGCTTTAGCAATCCTTTTTATTCTTCACCCTTAAAGAGGCTACAAGTCGGAACTCAGTTCACAGCTCCAAAGAAAGACTCTATCTGTGTGGATTCTGGAGGAAGGTCCTTGTCTCTTCGCTTTCTTGAAGATCTCCAGGTGTCTTGGCCTCTAACCGACGCATTCCCTCCTTCTGCTAAATTGTTCCATTTCCTTTATATCGCAAAATCCAGAAATTCAAGCCAGATTCCAAAGAGGACAGAGGGATATCATTGCTGATGTCAGATCGATCCTGACTGAAAGTAGAGAATACCACAGGTACATTTCCTTGTATACTACACGGCACAGTCTACCGTGTGGATCATAACAAATTAGAGCTAACAGTGAGAAGAATGGGCATTCCAGAACATTCAGTTGGGCTCAGTTGGAACTGGTCATAGAGCAAGAGATAGTCCTTGGGACAGAACAAGGGTTCACTGCATGCTTTAAAATCAGGAAAGCCTCCCACCACCGGAGAGCAGTGATGCCCCCCCCCCAAAAAAAATACAGAAAATCAGGAAAGGTGGCTGAGCCCCGGTGGCGTAGTGATTGTGTGTGGGACTGCAGCCCACTGGGATAGAGATTCAATTCCAGCTCCCAGGAGCAAAGGCTGGGCCTCCTCCTCCCACCACCAGAGGGCAGTGATGCCTAAAAAATTTTTTTAATTTAAAAAATCAGGAAAGGTATTGTCAAGGTTATGTCCTTTCACCTTATTATTCAGTTGTATGCTGAGCAAATAATTTGAAAACCAAGAGGACCTGAAGCGCCTACTGATGAACATCAAAGGCAGGATCATTCTGTAGTCTGTAGGATTACACCTCGATGTTAGGAAACCAAAACTCCTTACAGCTGGACCAGCAGACCAATGGACCTGAATATTGAAGGTGTCAAGTAATTAAGCAACTCCCATAGAAACAGCAGTCAATAAAACAAACGACATAGTATTGCATTGGACAAATCTGCTGTAGATGACCGCTTTAAAATGTCAATTTTTTTAAAAAGCTGTGATTTTGAAGACTGTGCCTCACCTGACCCCAGCCATGGTATGGAATAAGGAAGCCCAAAGACGAGGCTGTTCACTTTGTTGTTGAAGAGGAATAGTGACTATACCATGGGCTGCCTGCAGAACAAACAAACCTGTGCTGGAAGAAGTGCAGCCAGAATGTCCCTCAGCTCTCAGCAGCACGATGGTGAGACTTCACCTCACACACTTCGAAACGTTTTCAGGAGGGACTGATCGTGGAAAAGGACTTCATGCACAGTTAGGTGGAGGGGCAGTGAAAACGGGCACACCCTCAATGAGCTGGATTGACACAGTGACAGCAATATTGAATATGCAACTAACTTTAGGGGGGAGGACACAATTCATTTTATAACATTTCTCCCATTTGTCTAAAAAAAAACTCATGCCTTTCTCACACAAAGCACGCACCCCACTATATCATCCCAAAAGTTTTAAATCAGCTCCACAAATCCAAAGTCTCCTGAATGCTCTAAATCAGATAGGGTCAGACATAGGTATATTCTGTTCTGAGACAAGGTTCCTTTCCTCTGCAAGCCTGTGAGATCCAGATACACATTATCTACTAACAGACACAAGGTGGCCCATTTCAAACAGGAGAACTTGTAAGGAAAGCAGGAAAAATGGCACAGTGGGGAAGTAAGCTTACTTGGCACGGACCTTTTTGTTTTTTTAATCATTTTATTGGGGGCTCATACAACTCATCACAATCCATAAATCCATTGTATGTCATGCCCATTTGTTGCCCTCCTCATTCTCAAAACATTTGTTTTCTACTTAAGCCCATATTATCTGCTTATCTTCCACTCCCTCTCTGCCCCCCCCACTCGCTCATGAACCCTTGATAATTTATAAATTATCATTATTTTGTCATATCTTACACTGTCCGATGTCTCCCTTCACCCACTTTCCTGTTGGAGGAAGCTGTATGTAGATCCTTGTAATCGGTTTCCCCGTTTCTACCCCACCTTCCCTCCACCCTCCTCTCCTGGTATTGCCACTCTCACCACTGGTCCTGAAGAGATCACCTGTCCTGGATTCCCTGTTTCTGGTTCCTATCTGGACCAATCCTCAGATCTAACAGGATTTGTAAGATAAAATTGGGATCATGATAGTGGGAGGTTAGTTCTTTGATACTGATCCCTTCCACACCTTCTGCCCATAGTCTGTAACTCCCACAAAAGACTGGGTGGGATCCTGCAAATAAGGTGTTGAAGACACCAAGTGAGGGGTTGATCTTTTTTGCCATTCTACTGAGGATAAAGAGACACTTCAAAAGCAGAAAGAACAGCTCCCCCTCCCCCTATAGCTACCAAGAAGGAAGAACTGTGAGTGGTTGTCAGGGTTCTCTAGAGAAACAAGCCAGGACACTAACAATTCTCTATATCTATATAGGTAGAAAGATCTAACATAAGAAATAAACAGTTAACTAATCTACAAAGCAGGACAAATGGCAGCTCACTTGTGTGAGACAGCTAGTAGACTGGCAGTTCTTTGAGTCTGGAGGGCCGCTGAGCAGTCCTGTAGAGCAATCCAGGCTATCTGGTCACAAGCAGCACACAGCAAAGCAGGTCACCCACAGTCAGCCAGATGACAGAGTCTGACCGTCCCCAGCTCAAGAGATGCATATCCCAGGAGCGTGGCGAAGCAGGGCTTGGAGGAACCTCAACTCACAGCAGCACAGTCAGTCCGCGGATTAGGTGTCCCCCGGGCAGTGTCGCTTGGAGATGGAGGCACAGGACGGACAAGGCAGCCGGCTGGTCGGAAGAGCCAAGAGCGAGAGAGCCAGGGCGGAGATCGCCGAGCCATTTCTATCTCCGCCCTCCAATCGATCTTGCATGTGTTCATGGGCATGTTGTCGCAACACACCTTCCTATCTTCTTTGGCCATGTCGTCACAACAAACCCACCTATCACAGTGACCATCCCTCAAGTCCACAGAGAGCCCCACTGAGGCCAGGAGGCAGGGCAGAGGAGTTGACACTGAGACCTTGAGATGGAGCAGCAGGTTTCCCAGAGCAGGAACAAGCGCCCAGCTCACACAATGGGGTGTCCTTGGGCTTTGTGACACTTGCAGGAGCAGGGCAGAGGCTATGGCTGAGCGCCCTGGGACAGCGCCCAACAAGGCTACCAGCATGACCAAGAAGAAACACTGCTGAAGACGAAAGAACTGTACCTTAATCACTAATGCTGTCTGCTGCCAATTAGGACAGCCTGATAACGCCCCTATAAACGCCATGGATGGTGGCCATCGTCTCAGTTCTGTGTAGCCCAGTAGAGAGTGGGGGGATGATTGGTGCTGGAATAGAGTAAAAGAAGTGGGAGTGTGGCCTCAGGAATCAGCCTTGGACAGATGTGGGGTTCGATTTGTGCCTGCCACCCCATTTCCTCAGGACCAAGTAAATCCCAAAACCACCCGAACAATTTGGTTAGCTCTCGGACCTTTAGAATAATCCCCTCTTCTCTGAGACTGTCAGGACAGTGGCCCTGGACTCTGGATGTGAGTCGTAGTCTCTGGTTTCTGAGTGGCGGCCCCTCAACCCTGGACTTCAGGCCTGCCTTTGAGGCCCACTGGGCTTCCTCAGCTTCAGACGTTTCCATTCTTCTAGGCCCCGGAGCCCATTGTGCAGCCACAGTGTCAACCCATCGTGTTGCAGACCTTCCTCATTTTTCACTCCCCCTCTCCCTTAGCAAGCACAATGTCCCCCCAGGGACTGGTCTCTTCTGACAACGTGTCCGAAGTACTTGAGACGAGTCTCACCATCCTCAAAGTGACATCCTCACTTTTCAAACTGCAACTTTGCTCAATGCGATGTCATGTGACCTCAACTGCTGCTTCCACGAGCATTGACTGGGAATCCAAGATGATGTCCTTGGTAACTTCAGTCTTTGTTCCCTTTATCATGTGTTCACCTATTGGCCAGTTGTGAGGATTTGGGTCTTCGCACTGAGTTGTAATACCAGCCCTGTGGGAGCAGAAAGGCTCGTCTTTCTCCCCGTGACCAACTGGTGGTTTCAAACTGCTGACCTTGCAGGGTAGCTCAGCTCATAACCCACAATGCCTCCAGGGCTCTTCTCACCCCACCCTCACTGCAGTGCACCTTCAAAGAAACCAGGAACTCCCGAAAGCAGTTGGCAAAGACCCTATGCTTTGAAAAAACAAAAACCAAAACCCTATGCTTTGAAAGCAAGGAGACGATGCCCCACTTTTTGATGCTGAGAAAGTTCTGCTCTCTCTATTCCTTCCAACAGTTCTACTGAGCTTGAACCTGCTCCACAGGGACCCTTTCAGAGGACAGCACAGGCCCCTCCTCTGGCCCGGGTCCTGCCTGCAGAATCCCCAAGACCTCCTCTCCTTCTTCCTCTGCCCCTTTCAGACTAAAATGATTGGTGTTCTGCCGGGGTGGTTAGTGAGATGCCTCAGGCACAGGGTTGATTTCTTTAATGAGAGATCATTCATCTTTGACAGACACTTCTAACACACAAATTCTTAGTTTGGGTAACAGCATTTTTCACATCTTTAAGTTTTGCTTTAGTTTTATACACTTCCATTTTAGGTCCATCTCTTTCCTCTCACATTTCACTCTAGGTTGCAAGGAGGAGCCATTAAGATCTTAGAAATATCACCAGGCGGGCTGAGCCCCGGTGGCGTAGTGGTTGTGCGCGGGACTGCAGCCCACTGGGACAGAGGTTCAGTTCCAGCAGTGGGGCTGGGCCTCTTACTCCCACCACCGGAGAGCAGTGATGCCCCAAAAAAAGAAATATCACCAGGCATCCAAGTCCATCACAAGTTCTACCTTCTCTCAGACATTTGAATGGAATTTAGACAAGTACTGTACGATGAAAACCACTGTCCTTCCTCTATGGTCCAATTACATTTCATAGTTCTCTCTTAAAGTCTCTCCGGAAGCCCATTCGGCACCCACATTTCTAACAGCCTCCTGCCGCTGGTGCTTTGTGCGTTCTCTAAGAAGATAGATGATAGGTCCCCACAGAGATCGTCTCCCCAGATGTCCCATAGTGCTTGGGAGTACCCATTGGACAGCTGCGGGGATTGTTAGCCTCACACCAGCCTTCAGTCTCAGAAGAATCATAAACAGAATCCTCTCCAGAAGTGAGGAAGGCAGAAGGTCATCGTGCTTGCCCGGAGCGGTGCAATCACTGGGAAAGGAGGTTGTGTCAGGTAAGTCAGAGACTGCTGAGAATGAAGGGCCCTCTGTGAGATGGGCCAGGCCTGACACACCGGTGTCGGTGGCCTGGGACACACCGGTAGTCATGAGGTGGTGCAGGAGCAAGGGTGTGTTGTGTTGTGTCCAAGTCCTCTGTGTGACACACCGGGTGACTGCGTTACACTCCTGGTCAACGTGTCCCCCTCCAGGCCACCATGTTTACTCTAGGTCACTATGTGAGACATCGGGTCACGGCTACACACCAGGTCACTGTAGGTCCGTGCTAACTAGCATCACCACTTCTCTAAAATGAAAATGATCATTCTGAGTGTTAGCATGAAGTGTGGGGAAACGTTGAGGGCTGGGGGGAGAGACCACCATGGAGTTGATTCTGCTCACGGAGACCCTGTAAGACAGTGTGGAGCTACCCTTTGGGTATCCCAGACTAACTCATATCGTCTCTCCCCACCCCCGGAGCATCTGGTGGAGTTGAGCTGCTGATGCTGTGGCTGGCAGCCTGACTTAGGACCCACTGCACCACTAGAGAGCCTTGCTCTTCCCGGGCAGGTGAACTGTGGGGACTCAATCAGCAGAGAGAACTGCTGAGACATTCAGCAGGAAGAGATTTGCTTCCTGGACCCCATTGGCTGCCTTACAGTGCCAGCTCTGTCCTACAGGCCAGAATGGCCAATCCACACAATGGCCAGTATCTATGTTCCTTAGTGCCCTCAACCCCCCTGCCTGCTGACTCATTGTGACCTTGTGGCAGGGCTTCAACCAATGGCCTTCAACAGCAATGATTGAGAAGATGGGCACATGACCAGGCAGTGTTTCCTTCTGCTACAGAGGGTGGCCATGCATCAGAACCTGTTCCAGTGCCCCTCACCACAGCCATTCCTTTCCTGGTGATAGTCCACTTGGATTGTCCTTGTCATGTTAATGAGGCAGGATTCTCAGCCTGTGGGGGGGTCCAATGACCCTTTCTCAGGGCTTTCTCCATTCATAACAGTGGCAAAATTACAGCGATGAAGTGGCAACGAAGATAATTTTATGGGGGGAGAGGAAGTGGGGTGTCACCACAACCTGAGGAGCTGTATGTTTTTTTTGGGTTTTTTTTTTGGGGGGGGGCATCACTGCTCTCTGGTGGTGGGAGTAGGAGGCCTAGCCCCACTGCTGGAATTGAACCTCCGTCCCAGTGGGCCGCTGTCCCCCCGCCACCGGGGCTCAACCCGAGGAGCTGTATGAAAGGATGGTGGCATTAGGAAGGTTGAAAACTGCCACTTTAGGGTGTCTTGAGTCCGTCTCCTTTGACTGACACACTGCCATCCAGCTGAACTGGCCCTGTGAGTTTGGGAGACTAACTCTGAGAGTAGGAGCCCCGGCCTCTCTCCCACAGAGCGCCTGGCAGTTTTGAACTGCCGAACTGCCGCTGACCTCACAGGGAACAGCCCACCCTGTTACTACTATGCCACCAGGGCTCTGCCCTCTGGGAAGCAGAGATGAGGAGAGAGCAATGCCAGCAATGTCACTGGTCATTCAAATACCAGCAGGGTCACTAAAAGGGACCAAGTTTCAGCAGCCCTTCCAGATAGCGTTGGACGTCAAGACCTTCGTTTGCTGACGGGGCACGACTCAAAATGAGAAGAAATGGCTGCCAACATCTATTGATCATGAGAGCTTGGGATGTATGAAATATGATTCCAGGAAGAGTGAAAGTCATTAAAAAGAAATAGAAGGGGGGCTGAGCCCCAGTGGTATAGTGGTTGTGTGCGGGACTCCAGCCCTACTGGGATGGAGATTCAATTCCGGCAGTGGGGCTGGGCCTCCTACTCCCACCACCAGAGAGCAGTGATGCCCCCCCCCCCAAAAAAGAAAAAGAAATAGAAGGCTGAAGATCGATATTCTAAGGGTAGGTGAGATTGAATAGAATGATAGTGGCCATTTTGAATTAAAAAATCACATGGTTTTCTATGCCCAGAATGACACAATCTAGAGTGATGGCTTCGCATTCATTGTCAGAAAAGGCTTCTCAGAGCCTGTCCTGAAGCACAATGCTCTCTGCAATACGAAAATGTCTACCTCCATACAAGAAAATCTGATCAACACAATATTTTTCAAATTTATGAGTGCACTATACCACTAAAGCTACCAATGCAGAAGAATTCTACCAAGGTCTTTGGGGTGAAATTGATCAAACATGCGGTCCAGCTGCGTTGGTAATCACTGGCTATTGGAATGCAATAGTTGGGAAAAGATGACCTTGGTGAGAATAATGAAGCTAGAGATCGCATGATAGAATTTTGCAAGACCAACAACTTCTGCATCACAAATACCTTTTTAAAAATTATTAAATATTGGCTGAACCCCAGTGGGGTAGTGGTTGTGGACAGGACTACAGCCCACTGAGTTGGAGGTTCAATTCAGCAGCGCTCTCCAGAAGCAAGGTGGGTCTCCTACTCCCACCACCAGGAGGCAGTGATGCCCAAAAAAACAAATAAAAATTATTAAATACCTTTATTGGGGGCTCTTACAGCTCTGATCACAATCCATACATTTATCCATTGTGTCAAGCACATCTGTACATAGGTTACCATGATCATCTTCAAAGCATTTTCTTTTTACTTGAGCCCTTGGAATCAGCTCATTTTCCTCCTCCTTCCCCTGCCTTTCTTCCCTCATGAACTCTTTATAAGCTATAGATTATTATTTTCTTATCTTACATTGTCCTCTGTCACCCTTTGCCCACTATTCTGTTGTTCGTCCTGTTCGTCCCTGTGGGAGCAGGTTATATGTTGATCCTTATGATCGATTTCCCCCCTCCCCCCCCCCACCTTCCCCTTATCCTCCTGGTATCTCTATTCTCATTGTTGGCCCTGAGAGGTTTATCTATCCTGAATTTCCTGTGTTTCAGGGTTTTCTCTGTAACAGTGTGCATATTCTGGTCTAAGGCAGAATTGAGGTCATGGGAGTGGGGGGGGGGAGGAAGCATTAAAGAACTCGAGAAAAGTTGTATGTTTCATCAGTGCACCCTGACTGACTCTTCTCTTGTGTCCCTTGTGTAAAGGGATGTCCAATTGTCTACAAATGGGCTTTTGGTTCCCACTCCACGCTTTCCTGCCCCCTCCCCATTCACACTGGTATGATTTTGTTCTGGGTCTTGGATGCCTGATACCTGATCCCATTAACACCCCATGATCACACAGACTGCTGTGCTTCTTCCATGTGGGCTTTGTTGCATCTGAGCTAGATGGCTGCTCGTTTATCTTCAAGTCTTTAAGACCCCAGATGCTGTATCTTCACAAATAACCTTTTTTAAAAAACACAAAGGCTGCTGTACATTGTGGACCTCTCCAGAATGAATACACAGAAATCAACTTGACTACCTATGTGGAAACAGATGATGGAGAAGCTCAATATTAACAGCCTTCTCATGAGGATTCTGGGAACTCTCTCTTGATCCTGCCATCAGAAAAGGTGGGCTCTTCTCTCTCTTTCTGCTTTATCTTCTTGTTGATAAGCCACCTGGAGCCACGCTGATGGCAGCCGGAGCCCTGGAGATGCGTCCACTGCCATAGGACTCAGAGGAATGTGATCACCCTGTATTCGGCATCACTGCCTGTGCTGCAGGAGTCTGAAGGGGAGTGCATGGGCTTAAAATGTTGTTTGTGGCCTGAGCCCTGGTGGTGTAGTGGTTGTGTGCAGGACTGCGGCCCACTGGGTTGGAGGTTCAAATCCAGCAGCAGCTCTCCAGGAATAAGGCTGGGCCTCCTACTCCCACCACCAGGGCAGTGATGCCCCCCCCAAAAAATGTTGTTTGTTTGTTTGTTGGGGGCTGGGATGTTTTATTGATGCATAATTACTTCTTGACATAAAGTCCTCTCTTACACATATATGAGTGTCCATGAATTTGTTTCTCTAGTCAACCCAGTCTAATACACTTGTCGGAAAAAAAAATAGACCTGTTAGTTTCCTGTCCAGCCACATTTCCATTCCACTCAGCATTTCTTTTCACGACAGTAGTTGCAAGCCCCTCAGTGTCATAGCACTGGGTCCCCCTTTCCCACTTACCCCTCTTCAAGTCCCTTCCTGTCTTCTGACCTTTGGTCGGAGATAGTCATGTGTACCTCACAGGTGTTGTCAATTCAGTCTACCAGTCTGTCTACTGTTTGACTGCAGGTGATTCTTGGGGTGAGTTCTGATCTCAGTCGGGGGGAGCCTCCACCACAGAAGGTGCTCTTTGGTGGCCTTTGACGTGGGTCACAGATGTCTTCATGTCTGAGCCAGTCATACCACTTCCTTTGACCTCCTTGTCACCAGTTCTTTGTTCTTTCCAAGTTTCTGACCCTCCAGAACATTCGCCACTGCTCTTGAATCAATACAGACGTGTACTTCTGACCACCTCTCACTCCAGACAGGGTGCACAGCAAACCAGATGCATGGCCACACGAGGGTTTTCTTCCCCTGCTCCTTCAGGGTCACTATTGAGTGACCCTGTTTGTTCTGGAGTGACGTCAACATTTCTTGTACACGGCTGATATAGCAAAGAATCTGTGTTGGAGGGTCTGACTCACCATTTCACCCAGCTCACTTATGCCTTATAGACCCGCCTGAGTTTGGTTGCATATGTCACTTATTGAGCATGTTTAAAAAATATAGCATATCTATAGTTATACCTGTGTATAGAACTGATTCTGATATATATAATTATACTTTCTTCTTCTTTTCTGTTTTTACTTTTTCTTTCCTCCTGCCCCACTATCATGTTTACCCATCATTCACCTCTCAGTAATTCTGCTCAGATCCATTTCAATGGCTCAAACACAATCAGGAACACTACACCCAGCTCACTGTCAATTTTAGATTCCTCTATTCCTGTTGTGATCGGCTCACTGTTCCCCTCTGCCCACCTCCTACTTTCCCATGCCCCACACCCACCCACCTCCAGAATAGTCGATCTGGTTGCTGTCTCCTTGGGATTCTTATCCTGCTTATTTAATATAGATAGATACCAAGAGAAAAGGGGGAAAGAGAGGAGAGAGAGAGAACATACAAATAGATGAGTCTCCCTCTGTTAAATTGTGAGCAGGCTCTGTTATCATCCATCAGTTTAATCCCTTTTTCTTCCAGGGATCCATATCCCAGAACTCACTGTTACCTAACAGAAGTTAAACCCTTTTAGTCCTCAGCATGCATGTCTGAGGGGCGAGGGGTGGCCTACAAGACCCCATTACTTTTCCTGCAGCCGAGGACAGAGGAGGTCTAGTGCCCCACCCCATTACACTTTTAGACTTTCACTGTAGTCCCCTTGTGAATATACCCCAACCAGTTCAGAGGAGGAGCCAAGCGCTGCCCCGAGTCAGAAGTCTACAATTGGGATTCCTCGGGGACTTCGAGGCTTTGCTCCCATTGCTGGACTGCGGTGCTCCTTCTTGGTTTGCCCCATGTGGCAGGTCAGAGCAGCCGCACTCCCTGAACTGTAGCTTCAGGGCTGTCCTCTGTAGTGCTGTCATGTAGTGCTGTCACAGATCTCTCTGTGAACACGCTGCTCCGAGCAGGAATGTTGTACTCAAGGACTGGCACATCTCTACTCTCTCTCCCTTTCGTGTGGAGACCTAAACGACCTCCCCATGGGAGGATGAGTGCCCTGGTCCTTTCCTCTCACCCTCCACCCCGCATATGAGAGTGCAGTGCGGTGGTAGGGGGGGTGGAGGGGGGGTGGAGAGGGAACGACAGACATCTTTCAGCACCAGTGCTATCTGCATCCTTTTTTCTTTATCATTTTTTTAATGACTTACGCATCATTGGGTCTGGCCTGGCTCTTGCCGGAGTATCTGTGCGATATGTACATTTTCTCCTGTGCCCATTCTGCTGTCTGAACTTATCCCAGTGGACTCATGTTGTACTTGTCCTTTTGTGCTTGGCGAGCTTCACTCGGCGTCCTATCCTCCAACTGTCCACGAGACAAGGTGCTTGTGAAATATGTAAAGTTAGGTGCAGTTGTCTGTGTGTGCGTTAAATTCAGCAAGGAAGCAGATGGACTTCAGTCCTCTACTTATATCTTACCTTGGTACAAGAACAATTTGTTCTAAAAATGTGGCAATGTATGTTACTTACCTTCCTAATACAAAAGCTGAAGACAAAATGGATGCATAAGCAAATGTGGTGGAGAGCTGATGGTGCCGACTATTATAAGTTTTATACATATATAAAAATAACATTATGTAGCGCCCACGACCACCAGAGGCAATGATGCCCACAAAAAAAAAAAATAAATAAAAAAAAAAATAAATAACATTATGGGGACTGAGCCCCGGTGGCGTAGTGGTTGTGCGTGGGACTACGGCTCACTGGGTTGGAGGTTCAAATCCAGCAGCAAGGTTGGGCCTCCTACTCCCACCACCAGAGGGCAGTGATGCCCAAAAAACCAAAAAAATAAATAAATAAAAATAACATTATGCTAAGCCCCGGTGGCGTAGTGGTTGTGCGCGGGACTGCGGCCCACTGGGATGGAGGTTCAATTCCAGCTCCACAGGGGCAAAGGATGGGCCTCCTACTCCCACCACCAGGGCAGTGATGCCTTAAAAAAATAAATAAATAAATAACATTATATGGCTGAACCCCGGTGGTGTAGTGGTTGTTTGTGGGACTGCGGCCCACTAGGCCGGCAGTTCAAATCCAGCAGCAGCTCTCCAGGAGCAAGGCTGTGCCTCCTACTCCCATCAGAGGGCAGTGATGCCAAAAAATAACATTATGTGAAAGTTAGATAAGCATACATGATATTATGTACCATATTGTTTGTCATTGAATTATTTTAATTCTATATAATTATGTTTCAAATATTTGTATTACACTCAAAATATGATACATTATGTATGTGTATATACATATATATATATATATATAATAGCATTTGCTGACTTGATGATTTTCTTGTATACAACTAAGTGACAACATGAATGAACTTTGGGCTCGACACATTTGCCCCTGTTAGATATTTCATACAAGTTAGATCATTCTGTTTCTGTCCTTTGGCAAGTGTCTTATTACTATCAGCATAATGTTTTTGAGGTCCACCAATGTTGGAACATGTATTAAGACTTCTTTTCTCAGGGAGGCAGGGGAAAGGAAGTGGGTGTTAGCAAACTCGAGGACAAGGGAACAAGAAGTGATCCAAAATCAGAGGCAAGGAGGGTGCAGGAGGCCTAGTAGGGCTTGATCAAGGGCAATGTGACTGACAGGAATGACTGAAACCCCAATGAAGGCCTCACATGATAGCGGGACAAGAGGAAAGTCAAAGGAAATACAGGAAAGAACCAGGAGACAAAGGGCATTTATGGAGGTTTAAATACAGGCATGTACATATGTAAATATATTTATATATGATGGGGAAATAGAGCTATGGACACATATTTATAGGTCTAGTATTAAGGTAGCTGATGGATATTGAGCCTCCACTCAAAATAATAATAATAATAATAATAATAAATAAGGGCTGAGCCCCGGTGGTGTAGTGGTTGTGCGCGGGACTGCAGCCCACTGGGATGGAGGTTCAATTCCGGCTCCCAGGAGCAAAGACTGGGCCTCCTACTCCCACCACCTGAGGGCAGTGATGCCTAAAAAAAAAAAATAAATAAATAATAATAATGATAAATAAAAATTTAAAAAAATGTTTTGAGTATGATGATGGCAACAAATGTACAAATGTGCTTGACACAATGGATGGATGTATGGATTGTGATAAGAGCTGTACAGGCTTCTAGTAGAGTGATTTTTTTTAAAAAAGACTGATTTTTCTCTTTATTGCTAGCAATATTCCACTACATGTATAGGTCACATTTTATTTATTTGTTTGTTTATTTATTTATTTATTCACAGCACTGCCCTGGTGGGAGTAGGGAGCCCAGCCTTGCTCCTGGAGAGCTATTGCTGGATTTGAACCATCAACCCTGTGGACCGCAGTCCCACACACAACCACTGTGCCACCAGGGCTCGGATAGATTACATTTTATTTATCCATTCATCTTTTGACGGGAATACAGATTTTCCCCATGTTTTGGCTATTGTGAATAATTGGTGTACATACATGCTTGTGTTGTTGCTATCAAGTGTCTTGAGTACAGGCCTTGGAGTAAAATTGCTAGATCATATGGCAATTCTATGTTTAATTTTTTTTTTTTTTAGAAATTGCCAGATTATTTTTTACAATGACTATAGCATTTTTCAATTTCATCAGCAACAGACAAAGGTGTACCTTCTTCTACAACCTCATAAGCATGTTTTTTCTTGTTTCACCTCAGTCGTTATGATGGCGATATATGGATACATCATGGTTTCAGTTTACACGTCCTCATTGCTAGTCTCAAGGTCTGTGATTCAAATCCACAAGCAGCTATTTTACTGAGGAATATAGCAATGGCCAAAAAGCATATGAAAAGACACTCATCCTAACCAACGTAAACTCAGCCATTCCACATAAGGTTTACTTTGTGGGAAAGATAGCTGTGTTAGTCTGGGTAGACTAGAAGAACAAATTCATAAATACCCAGATGGATGTAGAGGAAAAGGTTTATGTACGAGAGGAACGAAACATTGAGAAAGCATCCCAACTCAGCCCAGTCCAAGATCCTAAGTCAGATATTAGCCCCTATGTCCCTGGCATCAGTTCTTATCTCTACAACTCTGCTCCTTCTATACTTCACAAACTGGAAAACCCACAGAAGCAGCAAAAAACATAAAACAATAAAGTGGTAAAGATACAATAATAATAATGCTGAGGAAGAATACGAGCAGAGGTAAGAAAGAAAAGACCACTGTGAATATTGTAAGAGGCCAAGGAAGAAAGTTTTGTCACAGAGCAAGCAAGAAACCCCTACATCTAGAAGCATCTTGTTGGAGCCTGCCAGTGTCTTAATCAGGCTAGAGCCTCTGCAGACGGGTTTGGGCCCCCACTGTCCTCCATGGCCGTCATAAATTAGGTGTTCAGGATTTAGGCTCTGATGCTTTCCCTCTGTCATATTTGAATTTTGTTACTGTTGCCTTGGGCTCACACAGCTGGTGTGTCTCTTCCACGTGACTCCTCACTTGTTTGATTCCTCACTCAGATGGCTGCTTGTCTAATAACAGACACTATTAAGAACCCGGACACTGCCATATTTGGACAGCTGGGCACCGTCTGCTCCCTTCACCATACTGTGCTGTAGCACTTGTATCTTCAGTGGGCATGTCATGAAGAGGAGTGTTGAGCAGGGGCTTGTTAGCAGAACTCACTGCTCCTGGACTGGGACTAGAGGTCAGTGGGTGCCCACAATCCATCTGCTTGTCCTTGGGATATGCATGCGGCTGTTTATGTATCTTCTTTGCTGAAATGTTCATTCATATCTTGTGTCCATTGTGATAGTTACACAATTTCATGTCAACTGGATAATTAAGAGTAAAGGGGTGTGAAGTTTAGCTTGTCCAGCAGGTCACAGCCTCATTATGCCTCCTGGTGGGCGTAATCTTCTCATGTGATTCTGGGAATTTCATTTCTTCCTGGAGGTGGGGCACACTCTCTCTCTCTGAGTTTCCTGTTGTTGAATAGCCATACTGAGGACAACCAGAGCCCTGGAGATGCGTCCACTGCTATTGGAGCCACAGGACCTGCTACCCCCCAGCCTATGATCTTTCTTTAGTCAGTATCTCTGCATGAGTCAAAGTAGAATTTATGGACTAGGGTTGGACATATGGGTTAGTATTGGACTTGATTGGCTGAGCCCCAGTGGCGTTAAGTGGTTGAGTGCGCGACTGCGGCCCGCGGGCTTTGCAGTTCAAATGCAGTGGCGGTTCTCAGGAGCAGCGCTGGGTAGCTCCCACGACCACCAGAGGGCAGTGATGCCCCCCACAAAAATTGACTTGATGTGGACGGAGCTGGGATGTTTTCTTTTTTTTTTTTTTTTTTTTTTTTTTTGTGGGCATCACTGCTCTCCAGTGGTGGGAGTAGGAGGCCCAGCCCCACTGCTGGAATTGAACCTCCATCCCAGTGGGCCGCAGTCCCGCGCACAACCACTATGCCACCGGGGCTCAGCCCGGGATGTTTTCTTAATGTGAAATTGCTCTTTGATATAAAGCTCTCTCTTGCACACAGATGAGTATCTCTGGATTTGTATCTCCAGTCCATTTTTGAGTTTAGCTTGTGTGATGGTCATGTGCTTATGTTAATTTCATGATTGAGATGCAGGGGTGGAGTCTAGCCTGTTAATCTGGAGATAGCCATTAGTAGCCAATGAGACCTCCATGTGGGCATGGATTTCTCCTGAGACTTCTGGGAAGTCTCACGATATTTCCCTCGTGGAGATGAGACGCTATCTCCCCAGTTGTTGGGCGTCAGTCTCAGAGACAATGAACTATGGACAAGACAAGTTGGCAGCATCCAAGGAGCTGGAGGAGAAGCCACAGGGTTTTACTCTGATGGAACCAGACCTCTGAGGCTGGAGAAGCCACATGGAGACGCCTGCCAGCGATGAGTTGCTTCTGCCACCACTGGATGCTGTTGATGGACCCTGAGCCCTGGAAGCGAGGAGCCTTGGGGAGACCCCTGCCAGCGCCAGCATTCTGCACTCACTGGCCTGTGACTTCATGAGTCTGAAGGAGACTTTATACACTGATATCAGGCATATGGGCTAATATCGGACTTATGACTTTTGGCTAGGTTGGGATGCTTTCTCAATGTTCCATTCCTCTTGTATATAAATCTTTCCCTTATATCTATATGCGTGCCTATGAGTTTGTTTCTCTAGTTTACCTGGACTGACACAGGTTGTTTGAGTTCTGTATGTATTCTGGGAACTAGGCCCACATCAGAGGCATGATTCTGAAATATTTCCTCCCCAGGTTGGTTGTCCTTTCACTTTGTTGATAAAACCACTGATGCACAAGGGTTCTTAATTTTTTTTTGGGGGGGGGCGCATCACTGCCCTGGTGGGAGTAGGAAGCCCAGCCTTGCTCCTGGAGAGCTGTTGCTGGATTTGAACTGCCAACCCTGCGGGCTGTTGTCTCGCACACAACCACTATGCCACTGGGACTCAGCATGGGTTCTTAATTTTTATGAAGTCCATTTTATCTTTTTTGTCTTTTGTTGCTCATGCATTTGCTATCAACCTCAAATTTTTGAGGGGGTGGGGGCATCACTGCCCTCTGGTGGTTGTGGGAGCTACCCTGCTCCTGAGAGCCACTGCTGGATTTGAACCACCAAACCCACGGGCCGCAGTCCCGCACTCAACCACTTACGCCACTGGGGCTCAGCCCCAACCTCGAATCTTATTGTCAACACCTGGGTCCTGAAGAATTACCCAGATGCTTTGTTCTGAACGCTTTATAATGTTGGCTCTTGCATTGAAAGTCACTGAATAACTTTCAATTGGCTTATATGTATGTGTGAGTACCTTTTCCATTTGCTAGGAGGAGTTCCAGGGAGCATAGGTTCAACTTCATGGCTAAGTGGGTGAGGCTGAGGACTTCAGTTCATGATGGGAAGCTCAGGTCACATGGCTGCCTGATGGTCCCTGATACACACCCAGTGGCAAGCAAAAAGCGGCCTCTGGAAAGGAGATTGTCGTCGTCAGATGACAGTTGCTCCAGAGGCTGTGGTGCAGAACCACGGCCCAACTAGCCAGCAGCTCCGCCCAGCATGCTGGATTGCCTGGACATTGGAGCTTTGGAAGGTTTGCTTGCTCCTGGTGAGAAATGGGAGACCGGAAACCTACAGGCAGAGGGAGCAAATGAGGCTCCAGGCAGGATGCATTGGGAGTGGCAGGAGGTCTGGATGGGAGATCTGGACAGCCTAGGTGCGGACCATTTAATCATAAGCCTGCAGGCATTCAATCTCTATGCTGATTCTAACTAAACCCCAAGGCCATCAGAACCATGACTTTTTTTGCTCAACATTGCATGCTTACTTCCCTGTCCATGTCCGGGCTAGACCCAACCGAGGCGAGAGCATGACCAGATTTATGCTTGGACCTGAGAACTAGGACCAGGGCCAGGATTGGGCCGTTCGTAGTCCAGAGTTGCAGATAGACCAAGAACCTGATAACTGTGGGAATGGAAAAGGGAAGGAGACCCAGAGTGGGGTGGAGGATGGGGTGGAGTGGGGGGTGTCAGTTACCAGCTTATGGTAGTTAAGAACCTTCCCTGAGCATTTAGAATAGTGTGAGAGCAAAGGAGGCAAGGAGAAAGAAATGACTTCACCCAAGGTTGTGTTTGTGCCCTTGGGCTCAAGATGGGTGTCTCCCGAGGAGGCGCCTGCCTGTGTGCACTGTCAGCCCTCCGTGGCCTCGCCGAGCAGCCCCCCAAACATAGCGTCTCCAGCAGGGTGCTCTGGAGATCGAGTGGGATCAGCTGTATCACCCGCTCCCATCGGATGGGGCAGTCTGCTTTCCAGAGACCTTGTTCACAATGTGGGCATGGCCGAGGATTGGGGCACCTTTTGGCCCGGTGTCCATTGGGAACACTTCCAACAGGGTTCACCAGGTGGGCCACGTCCTTGCACTCCAGAGTTGACTGGTTTCGACATACCCATCCTGCCTGGAGGGCCCTTGCTGGCTTCGGGCAGTTAGCCTGCTGTCTCTGCAGCGCGTTGATTCTGCGTGCATCTCCCTGTTGTGGAAAACTTCCAGAGCTGCATTGCGAAGGTCTTGCCGTGGATCAGGGGCCTGGCTGTAACCCTCCAAGTTTTCTCTTGATGTTTGGAGCTGACTGTGGAATGAAAAGTGAGTGGAGTGGAGTGGACTTCTGCTGTCAAAGGACCCAGCCTGCTGTTTGTAGGTAACACCTCCGATGAACGTGAGAGGAACTGGGCGGGGTTTTCATTCTGATTTTGGATGATTTCGCTAATCTTTTCATCACCGACAACCTGATCAGCGGTTTCCCGCAAACCCTCTGTGAAGTAAATAACCATCTCATTTCAGAGTGCAGTCCTTCAGACCAATTTGAACATTCCAATTGGGGTCCTGCCGGGGACGACATCGAAGTCCACTGGTTTACCTCTGTTTTTGGATATGAACTTTATCACCTTTATGTTGAGCACCGATCCAGACTTTCTCTTAAAATTACCATGAGTATCTGGGTCAGAAGAAAAACCTCCCAGACGCTCAGAAAACTCTTCTGCTGGAGCCCTTCCCGGAGACGATAAACGGGAGCAGGGTCTGAAAGTGGAATTCAGAGGTTAATAGGCTGCAGAGCCTCCGGCAGCGGAAAGTGAACTGGAAGGGAGGGAGACTGCGGGCAGGCAAGAGGTAGCCAGTAGCTTGGAAGTCAGCGCTGATTGGAGGGGACTCCGTGATGTATCAGGAGGAGGAGCCACTGATGGTATAGACAAGGTCTTGAATAGTAGGGAAGATAGCTGTGGGTGGTGGGAGGAGCATCGGTGTTGAAAGAAAAGTGGGAGGAGTTGTGGACCAAACCTGGAGGGGTTCACAAGGAAGAGGGGGTGAAAATGGGCCCGGGACTGTTCTGAAGAACTGAGGGCATTTTCCTTATCTAGAAGGGAAATTTTCGTCTTGGGCTTGCAGGAATTGAGGAGAGATGGGATTATCTTGACATAGGCAAGGATGAGAGCGGGATACCTTTTGTTGGGGCTTAAACTACAACCCACAGTACTTAACTTCAAAGAGTGTCCCCTGTAAACCCCATATCCTATAGAGGGAGAAGGGAGGGGAGCAAAACAGGAAGGCGGCCCTCTCTGATTGTCCTCCAAGCCCAAAGGCCAGAGCACCAGAAGAGCTAGGTCAAGACGAGGGCCATTAGAGACCAAACGACCCGAGAGAAAGAACGTAGAGTCACACTCACCCAGCTTTTTGCAGAGGTTTAATCTGTAGTCTGGATAGATTTTCTGTGAACAATTGATCGGATATCCAGGTTGCAATCAAAGTACATTGCTGCTCGAAGGCTGAGTGTGTGAGCACTTGCGCTCCCAAGGGGAGCCCCTGGGACTGGGAAGGCTGTCTGACTGCAGGGGACCCTGGAGTGGGGGCTCTGCACTTAACACTCTCCGATCCTTTCCCTTTGGAAGGTCTCGCACAGAGTACAGGACACTCACTTTGAGATGGGTCTGGTAAGAGGTGTTGCCAGGTCGGCGTAAGCGAGGTTAACATCCTGGCCATAAATACCTCTCCCGGGTCAGGTACAGTTCTGTTAGAATGGGAACCCAAGGAGAGCAGCGGAAGCAGAGCGTGGGTGTCAATTACCAGGTTATCAGCGTTAAGGACCTGCCCTGGCAGGCGTTTAGAATGGGATGAGAGCTGAGCCCCGGTGGCGTAGTGGTTGTGCGCGGGACTGCGGCCCACTGGGACGGAGGTTCAATTCCAGCAGTGGGGCTGGGCCTCCTACTCCCACCACCGGAGAGCAGTGATGCCAAAAAAAAAACAAAAAACTGATGGGATGAGAGTAAGGGGGCAAGGTGAGGGGAGACGGAGAGTAAGAGAGAAGAGACAGAAGCATGAAGGGAGAGCTAGAGAGAGGGAAAGACAGCAGGCCTGGCTCAGCCCTGGGGGCGCAGTGGTTGTGTGCAGGACTGCGGCCCACAGTGTTGGCGGTTCGAATCCAGCAGCAACTCTCCAGGAGCAAGGCTGGGCTTCCTACTTCCTCCAGGGCAGCGATGCGGGTGGGGGAAAAAAAAAGACAGAGGGACTGAAGTGCGGTCACAGAAGGTGACAGAGAGCGAACAAAGGAATCCCATATTAATAAATTTTGGGGACAGAAATAAATCATCATGTCTAAAAGGAGCCCTCCTTCCCGGATTGGCTGTGGGACCGGCAAAACCATGGAGAGAGGGGGAAGGTTTCTGTGGGGGGTGCTTTTCTTTCCTTTCCAAATAAACTCTGCTTTCTGTTTGCTGTTTGTGGTCTGAGTCCATTCTGCAGTTTGAGAGACCAAGAGCCCCTGGACACAGCAGAGCAGATGCAACATTAAAAGCCGAAGGCACAGCAGTGGGCACCAGCCTGCCCTAGGAAAAAGTCCCTGTTTCCGGTCCAAATTAGTGACAGCTACTATAATGTCTCGACATTTATTTATTTCTATTTTTTATTGGGGGCTCACGCAGCTCTTATCACAATCCATCCATCCATCCATTGTGTCAAGCCCATTTGTACATCTGTTGCCAACATCGTTCTCAAAACATTTGCTTTCTACTTGAGCCTTTGGTATTAGCTCCTTGTCTTGACATTGAGAAGAGTCTTTATTCATCTGGCTGGGCTACTGAAAAACTAAAGTCATAGTGGCCCAGAGTCTGTCTACGCATTGGTTGTCCACAAAGGCAAAAACCCACCTATCGTTTGTCCAGGACTCAAGCCAGTGTGGACAGGAACAATAACTTTAGAAGGAGCAAGTCATCATTGCAAGCTAAGAATAGTCAGAGCCAGTTATAGCGCCCTGGACATAGGAACATGAGAGTGCATTTTAAAATGAATCACCAGGGGAGATTTCCCAGAAGGGAAGGGAGAGTGGGCAGGTCAACGATCAGCTCATAAAAATGGAGTTTCTTTGGTTAGTTTGCTTCATTCGCACTTGCTTTGGCCCCTCTGAGTTGCCAGGCAAGGAGAGGTTTCACGACTGGATGTGGTTGATGTGGCAGAAAAACCTCCAAACCACAGCCACAGCCATGACCCTGCAGGACAGAGGAGGAACCAGGGAAGCAGCTTGAGAGAGGTTAAGGGCCAGACAGCCGTGGGCAGCAACCTAGTCTAAAAGGTCAAGAATGCTGCCTTTGTTTTGTTGTTTGTTTTGTTGTTGCTGAGTGCTGTCAAGTCAGTTCCAATTCATAGTGACCCGATGTACAACGGAACGAAACACGGCCTGGTCCTGCACTGTCCTCACCACTGTTCTTAGAGCTGCCCACTGCTGCAGCCACTGCGTCCATCCTTCGGGTTGAGAGGCTGCCTGCCTTTGGCTGCCCTCCTCCTCTCTCTACCCAGCGAGATGCTCTCCCCTGGGGACTGGCCTTTCCTGGTAACATGCTCAAAGGGCGTGAGACCCAATGGTGACATCCTGGCCTCTGAGGAGCATCCTAGCTGAGAACAGATGCCTTCATAGCAGAGAGAGAATTCACCTGCCCCTAGGAAGACGCCGTGAACCTGAACTGGAGACAGGAGAGAAAAATAGCCAGTTGATAGTGACTTACCACATGGTCTATTAGACCTTACCTTCTGAACATCCCGTGGAGATGGATGTTCACCCGAAGACCCTTTTGAGGGGTCCTCACATAAGACTAAGCCGCCTTCGAATTCTTTCCCTTCCAGAGCCCAGGATGTAGATCCTCTTGTCCCCACGCAGAGTGCCTTGGAAAATGGGTGACCTCCACCTCTCTCCTTGGGGCTTTCCTGGATGCGTCCTTGATGGAGGTCACCTGGGACCCTCAGTACCAGGAGTGGAATAGTCTTGAGCCGATGCCCTAGCAGTCTAGCTGTCAGAAAGCCCTGGAGCAATCTAGTAAGCCCCTCTCTGTATCATAATGGTCCTAGGCCTGCTTCTGTAGTCCCACCCGTAATGCTGATGTGTTGATCTGCCACCAATCATGAATTTGTGACAGTTTCCTTTATTTTTTTTTAATTTTTTTTATTTATTTTTATTTTTTTTTTATTTTATTTTTTTTTTTTTAAGGCATCACTGCCCTGGTGGTGGGAGTAGGAGGCCCAGCCTTTGCTCCTGGGAGCCGGAATCGAACCTCCATCCCAGTGGGCCGCAGTCCCGCGCACAACCACTACGCCACCGGGGCGACAGTTTTCTTTATTAACTACCATGTTTCCCCAAAAATAAGGCACGGTCTTATATTTCTTTTTCCCTCAAGAAGACACCCTAGAGCTTATTTTTAGGGGATGTAATTATTTTTTAAAGTACGGTACAACAATCGACTTTTACTCAAATATACTTAAGTTGTCTTCTTCTGGAACATCATCATAACTTTCCAAACTCCAAATTCCACCGAGTTTCTTGCAACTCTGTTTCCTTTAGGACATTGACCCCGCCCCATCTCTCACCTCCAGCAACAGAGCTGTGGAGCAGCAGCTCTTAGCCATGCCACCTGCTCAGTCAGCCGCAACTGTAACACTGTCAGGGGGCGCATCCCATGAATTCGTCACCCAAATCACGACCTGGGCAGGCTAGGCTTCACAAGGTTCCCACCCTGATTTCTTGGCTTTCTAGTTTCAGGGTAGTCGTCCGTTTCCAAGCGCAAACGGTCTTTGCGTGGCTGGCTTTATTGCAGTATCAGGAGTCTGCAGAGCTCTCGATGGGGCCGATGAGAAGGGCTCCGCAGGGAAATGCGTGGGCGGAGCAGACGCGCTGCGTAGCCACGCCCATCACTCGGTCTCATGTTCGGGGTGGGGCTTATGTTGCGCAAATGCTGAGAAATCCTGCTGGGGCTTATTTGGTGGGGAGGTCTTATTCTTTGGGAAAATGTGTCAGCGCCTGTGTGTGGTCTTTGTCATGAAGACGTCATAAGCGTTCCCTTTAAATCATATGCCCAGTGGTTTATAACCAAAGGAGAGACTGATGTGTTCGGAGACTGCCTCAGGAGAGCAGTGGATTGGTGGGGGGCGGGGGGGGGGGAGGGGGGAGGTGGCCTGCAGATAGCAAGCAGGTTACAGAATCTGAATGGGGAGGTGTTGAGGGGGGCGGGGTTCTCTGTCTCTTCCAGCTTCAACAATACTTGAGATTGGGGTCTCCTGGGCCCTGAAGCAGTGGTAAGGGCCTGTGTGTTGATCTGCTCCAATAGGGGCACCACAACCCCCGCAGCAGCTGCAATTGCAGTGACTACCTGCGAGGAATAAATCCCTAAGGGCCCATCTTCAGCAATTAGGGGAGCAAAGGGCCAAGAAGTTACCGCGTAGCCAGAGCACAAGTTGATAGCTGTTGGGATAATCACCAGGACCTGAACCTGGGGAACACAGCCTGTGAATGCATGGGGTCGATCATGAGCCGGCAGGAGAAGGGGCTCTGCCCTGCTCTGGGGTCGTCAGGAATTGGGGGCCAACTGGATGGCAACTACCACCACCATGACTACCCACCCACCAGTAACCACCAATCCACGTTGGCAGACTAGCAA
The DNA here is from genome assembly GCA_004026705.1 of Nesogale talazaci. NCBI lineage: Eukaryota > Metazoa > Chordata > Mammalia > Afrosoricida > Tenrecidae > Nesogale > Nesogale talazaci. Next base: position 24,808 of record PVJH01015218.1, read on the forward strand.
AAGAAAGTCCATTTTGGGCTGAGCCCCGGTGGCGTTGTGGTTGTGCACCGGACTGCGGCCCACTGGGATGGAGGTTCAATTCCAGCTCCACAGAGCAAAGGCTGGGCCTCTTGCTCCCATCACCTGAGGGCAGTGATGCCCCCCCCCCAAAAAAAAGAGTCCATTTTTTAACTCTATCTGCCTTCTGCCCAGCCCCCCCTCCCCCCCATCTTGGAAAGTCCCATTAGTGACTGATTGTAGAATATACTCTCATGTACCCAGATTCAGGACACGACAATAGTTTACACCAGCAGTTCTCAACACGTGGGGCAAAATTACAGTGATAAAGTAGCAATAAAAATAATTTTCTGGGACTGAGCCCCGGTGGCGTAGTGGTTGTGCGCGGGACTGCGGCCCACCGGGACGGAGGTTCAATTCCAGCAGTGGGGCTGGGCCTCCTACTCCCACCACCGGAGAGCAGTGATGCCCCCCCCAAAAAAAATAATTTTCTGGTTGGAGGGGGTCACCACAACAAAAGGAAGTGTATTAAAGGGTCTCAGCATTAGCAAGGTTGAGAACCACTATTTTAGACTATACTTTAAGATATCACTTATTTTGATATTGTTCCTTTTGAGGTTGTAATCTGAATGGTGTACTTAATTCATTATGGCAACCAGGATGCTGTCGTCAATTTTGGTATTGTCTCTTTTATGATGAGTAATGCACGCTTGCTCTTCTTGAAGTCACCAGAAGGCTGTATCTTGCCATGCTCCCTAGCCCTAAAGAACAGTAACAGTAATTTTGTTTCCTGCTTCTGTCCATGTTTGCTTAAGTCTGAAACAAAGGATAAAAAAAGGATCTTTTGCCTTAAAAGATGGTCTTAAAGGTCGACTCAGGACTACAATCAAGAAATCGTTTAGATTCTGGCAGCTTGGTTATAACCAAATAAAGATTCTTCTAAATTATCAAGATATCACAGTGGCTGTCATTTATTTAAACCCATAACACTAGTGTGGCTAATGTCGAAAACCAACTGGCAAAACCAAATGTTGGCACATGGAGCAAATGGAAGAATTATCTGACTGCTTTGGCAATTTCTTTTAAAAGGCTGACCTAAGGCCGGGGGCCAGCAGCAGAAAGAAAGAAATGCTGAGCATACATCCAGGCTATGACTCAGCAATTCAACTTAAGGTATTGACCGGAGGGGTATAAAACTGTAGCCCTGCAGAGACTTGCACTGAGATTACAGCGTATTCATCAGAGTCCAGAGCCCAGATGTCCAGCCTAGGAGGACGAATCAGCGGTGATGGTGTAGTCACAACATGCAGCCCCGCATGGCGGTAGATAGGAACCGATAAACACACCACCAAGAAGCACCCCGCAAAACGAGCGGCTCTCAGGAATGAGTGGTAAATGAAAGAAGCCAGGCCAAGAAGACCACCGACTGAACCGCCGCCCCATGTGAATGAAGTTCTAAAACTTGGCAAGGTTCGCGACGGTGGGAAAAATGAAAAGTCCTGGGGCATAGGGTGGAGATGGACTGGATAGAGGGCATGAGGGCACCACCTGGGGGGATGGCTAGGTTCCACGCCTCGCTCGCTGCTGGTTTGGCTTACACAAACGACAGTCGGTCGTGGAAGCGACAGTCCAGAGATCCAAGGACACCTCGCATCGGGTATAAATCTGCTGCACGAACCCACTCTAGAGTGTTGGAAAGCAAATGTGTCCCCTTGAGGACTAAGGTGGGACGGCCTCAAGCCGGTGGTAATTCCACTCCCCTTACGGGCAGGTGAAGGTTGGACACTGAGTAAGGCAGACGAATCGATGCACTTGAATCGCGGCGCTAGGGAAGAACACGGAAGGCTCCGTGGACCAGCAAGAGAACAAACAAGGCTGGTCAGAAGCAGCCCAACCAAAATGACCCTCGGAAGCAAGGATGACAAGACTGTCTCCATGCTCCAGATATACTTAGATCACATTAAGATACTGCTCAGTCACATCAAGAAGCTGTATATTATAGTCAGGGGAGGCCAGTTCCTGGAGAAGGACGTCACCTTTATTAGAGGCAGTGAAACACAGAAAGGCCCTCGTGAGGCGGATTGGCAGTGGCTGCCCCCGTGGGCTCGGGCACAGGGATGATTGTGAGGATGCCTCAGGACTGTGCGCTATCTCATTCTGCTGTGCCTAGGGGGGCTGTGGGTCGGAACCAGCTTGATGGCCCCTAACACCATCTCTCTTTCTTTTAATATGCAACACTTCACAGATTTGCATTTCAGTCTTGTGCAGGGGCCATGCGAATCTTCTCTCATTCCAATTTTGGGCTGACAAAAGCAAGGGCAAGCATATCTTTTTAATGACCTTTTGATTTTTGAATGTATGATGTTCTGGATATCATCCACAGCGACATTACTCTTTGGTCATTAGTGTTCAATAGGCCAAATTTGTTCCTAGGAAGAGGCTCTCTAACTTCAGGTGAGATTTACTCAACGTTTTATTTTGGCTTTCATGGACTTGTTTTAATTGTCTTCAATTGCATTCTGAACTTGCATATAAGCAATTGACAGTCTGTTAAATAGTAAATCTCAGGCTGAGCCCCAGTGGTGTAAGTGGTTGAGTGATGGACAGCGGCCCGCAGGCTTGGCAATTCAAATCCAGCGGCGGCTCTCAGGACCAGCGCTGGGTAGCTCCCATGACCACCAGAGGGCAGTGATGCCCCCAAAACAAACAAACAAACAAAGTAAATCTCAGGTCTTGTTTTGGCAGATGATGTTGAACTTCTCCATATGTAGTCAATTTTACTGTGTTCAGTTTTATACCTGGGTACTCCCTTTGGGGAGGTCCTTGCATAGAGTCAGCATTCATGTTGCCGCAGAACGGTCTTTGCAATTTAGAAGTCTTGCAAAATTCTATCATGTCATCTCCAGACTCATTTCTATCACCGAGGTCATATTCTCCTTGGTGATACAAATGAAGCCATAAGGCTGATCCTTCCTGTCTGTTTCCAACTTCCCCACTGCGCTTGTCAATAATTATCAATACATCTCGTTTGATCACTTTCAGACTGAAAAAGTTCATAGCATGATTTAATCTCTTCACCACTTGCTTTAGTAGTTGATGTATAATATTGAATAATAGTTGTATTAACTGTTCTTTTTCAGGGGGGCCTCACTGCCCTCTGGTGGAAGTAGGAGGCCCAGCCTTGCTCCTGGAGCGCTTAACTGTTCTTTCTTACAGGTGCATAAATATGACCCCATCACAGACAACACTGTACTGCAAGATAGATCTTGATTTTTGTTCTTTTACACTAAGTGCAAAGCCACGCCTCTTGAATTTATCATCCCCAGAATAGTAAACCACATGATTATCAGATTCAAAATGGCCAATACCAGTTTATTTCAATTTACTAATGCCTAGTATCGCGATCGTTCTACATTTCCATTTCATTTTTGACAATTTCCTGGTTTCTAGATGTATACGCGGTCCATTCCATGTTGTGGTCATTCGTGGATATTTCAGCGGTTTCTTCTCATGTTGTGTTGGTCTATCAGCTGGTGGGAGTCCTGAGAGTCTCGTTCCATTGGTCATTCCAGTCAGCGCCAGGTGGAGGGGCAGCTCTCCCCGGGTGTCTGTGGGGTACTCTCCCACCCGAGGCCCTCGCTTTGGCACATGTCAGACACGCTGTGCAGCTGTTCATTAGGGTTCTCAGTGGCTAGTCCCTTGGAAGTGGACAGCCTAGTCCTCTTCAGTCTGCTGTTTCCGCCGGGAGTGGCTGTTGTGTCTAGTTTACCATGACGACCCGACAGCAGACAGGCTGCCACAGACGAGTGACACAAACGCACAGACAAACAGGGATCATTACAAATGATGATAACGCTGTGACTTATGACATATCCACATGCCCTACATTTCTCAGCTCCCTTGCAGTTGGGATTAGTCTTGACTGATGACCTGTCAGTAGAAGTGGGCGTGGTATCTGGAAGTATAGCTAGTGAAGGCATGCCTCCTAACCACCCTACCCCCTCAGTCCATGTATAAATGGGAAAGCTAAGATTCGGGGCGGGGTGGGGTGTCTGCTACTCCACCTTGGAGGGAGGTACATCCACTAACAAACCAAAAATGTGCAGAATAAACACTCAAACTCACGGCCATCTCATTTATGCCGACTCATAGTGGCCTGAAAGGCAGTGTAGAACTGCCTTGTGGGTTTCTGGGACTATTGAGTCTTTCCCCACAGAGCTACTGGTGGCACCCCAATGTGTAACACACCATAGTGATGAAGTGACTGTCTCTCTGCCCCAACCTCTCCTGTCCCTGGGCAGCCCTGTTGAGATCTGCTTACAAAGGAGGCACTCCAGGAACCCGCCAGGGAGAGGGGACAGTTCTTGTCTAACCTATTTTCTGTTTCTGGGTCACTTCAACTGTGCCTCCCGGCCACAG